>CATIWR010237822.1:0-44632 GCA_949677035.1 Omphalea diandra | reverse complement strand
TAAAAAAAAAAGTTTCATATTTTTTTTTTTATAAAAAATATATATCAAATATATAGATATACAATTTATATATATATATATATATATATATATATATATATATATATATATATATATATATATATATATATATAACACAATTAAATAGCTACTATTAGATGAATGAATGTTGATTCAAGCCATATAAGAGTATTCTTTTTTAATAATTCTGCATTATTAAAAAGTTGTAAAAAAATATTTTTTTAATAAATTCGTTAAATTCAGTATGCATAAATCTATTTAAATCTACGTAGAGAATATATTGAATAAAATTTTAAATTTTTTGATGTATAATAAAAGAAAATATCTAGTAGTTTCTAGTGAAAAATGTTTGAGAGACATTAACAGGACCTTAAAATCTTGCTGTATCTTTGTTGTATTCAGTTAAACTCTTTTATATATATATATATATATATAGAGAGAGAGAGAGAGAGAGAGAGAGAGGATCGTTTTGAATAGTTACTTGAATTGTTACTGTTTTATTATAATTGAATAATAAATATTTATCATTTTTATTCAGTTATAAAAATAGTAATTATTCACATAATTATATATATATATATATATATATATATATATATATATATATATATATATATA
Organism: Omphalea diandra; assembly: GCA_949677035.1. NCBI lineage: Eukaryota > Viridiplantae > Streptophyta > Magnoliopsida > Malpighiales > Euphorbiaceae > Omphalea > Omphalea diandra. Next base: position 43,993 of record CATIWR010237822.1, on the reverse strand, counting down.
TATATATAGCCATGAATTATATTGGATTAATTGATAAATGTTGTTGGTGCTCGTTAATTAGTTCCATTCCTAGGCCTCAAGCAATTTGATGTTATAGTAATATAATTCATATATCAAATCTAGTTAAAAACAGATTATTCATAATATCTCTCTTCCGATCTTATTTTCATGATGCAAACATTAATTATTATATATGATATTGATGATTTATGGTTTAGTTAGAAGGCTAAGATGCTCTTCTTATTGTAGCATATATATATATATATATATAGTCTATCTAAGTTGAAGAACTTTCTCTCTCTCTCCCTCTCTGTCTATCTGCGGTATTTACACGTAGATAGAAGCAAACACAGTAACTTGCAAGGTCTCAACAGATGTACCACGAATCTGTCAAGTCATGACACATGCACCATGCGTGCTCTCCTCCTCTTCTTCATCTTCTTTACTTGACACCTACCCCGTCTTTGGCATTCTTTCTGGGTTCTTCTCTTTGGACCACAATTTCTTTCACGTTCATTATATGATATTATTATGTGCATACATATGTATGAGTTTTTCCATTATCATTTTTACCTTATTGATCATGATCATCATCAGTCTCTTTGATATTTTACCTGTTGTGAATGATATTTACTTGTCTATGTATATTGATCATTTGGTTTTAGGTCAACATATACGTAACTGATCTTATCTCCATTTTCTTCGTCTCTTTCTGCATTATAATAATGTCTGGTGACCGCAACCACTTCGAAGTAAGTGCAGAGCTGCAACCAACTTTTCTCTCTCTTCCACAGTTGTATAAATATTACATGCCCTTCGAGAACAGACAAAAGACTTTAGTATTAAGTTTATTCCTCATCTTGTCCTATCTCCATTATACAATTATATACACTCCTCTTCCTCTCAACCTCTTTATTTATTATTCTTCTTATGTATTATCGTTTTCTTTTTCATTATTCTTAGGTACAACAAGATGTTCCAATGCACTCGGTGATTCTTTTCGATAATGTTTTCTGGGAAAAAAAAGTTGACCATCTCTATGGCTCCATCACATATTGTTTTATTAGCTTTTTGCTTTGCTTTGCTTTTTTTTTTTTTTTCAAATTCCTTCTTTAAGATAAATATATATTAATTAAGGGTAATTCACCCATAATATATCCACAATAATGATAATTGGAGAAAAAGAAAAGGGCACAATGTTCTCTAGGCCTTTTGCATTATTCGAGGGTCATTGGAGCAAAATAAAAAAAACAAAGCATATATATTTTGTTAGGTAATTAAATTATATATTAATTGTGTATATTATCTCACGACACTTTTCTTTCCATTGTCTCTCTTCCCATATGCAAATGGAAGCTTCTTCATGCGCATATAAAATTGATTTACATTTACAAGATAACACGTATATCAATAATTTTAAATTAAATAAGGCAAATTAAAAAGAAAGAAAAAAAATTAAGATCCTATCTCTCCTCTCAAAGAAACTAACATATAATTAACAGCTAGCTACAACATTTATCACAAATATAATAATTTAAGCAACGAGGCAGCTGCGTGTTTAGTGTCATCTTCATCAAAAGTTTGAGAAATGATTTTGTGGTGGTTGAACCATTTGTAGATCAGTAGTAGTTTGGTATGACCCATCCTCACCAATTAATGTCCTAAGGAACCCAAAAAAAAAAAAAAATCAGATTTTTCGAACATTAATTATATCATGAGTTGAAATTAAAAGATTATACTAAATCTTAACATGTAAAACTTAATGTTCCAAAAACTACATGAAAATTTTATCAAAGAAATATTTAGTATATGCTACAATAATAATAATTTTTGTCAAAGATTATCTTACTCTCGAGGACGAGATGCCCAAAGGGAACTAAGTGCCCGTAACCGCCCGTAATACTCTCCGATCACCAGAAAACACCGTGCAGCCTGCCGTACGGTCAATATCCGGCGCAATTGGTGAAGGGTTTGTTGTCTCAAATTATCAGCCTACATTGAAAAATTCATTCATGTATATATTATATATATAAGAATATATATATATATTTTTTGCTATAGTAAAATTAACTCGTGATACCATTTTTTTTTTTAAAATTACACTTACCAAATAAAAAGCTGAAATGGGTCGCAATCAAGTGAAATTTTTTTTTATTTTGAAGAGGTTGAAACTCATAAACTTGTCTGATTTGTATGCGTATGGACGTTTCCAATCATACATCAAAAGAAGAATAAAATACAAAAGCATATACTTATTTCTCAATAGATTAATAATTGTGAGTATTTAGAAAAATGTTGTAGCTAAGGTTCTTATTTCAACAAACATCATTTTCTGACCACCTTTTGACAGCAACCTTTTAGATGAAAATACCACATCAAAAACCCTATAGCAATCAACATTCTAAAATGGACCTCTCAGCACCAAACTCAAGCAATATATATATATATATATATATATAGAGAGAGAGAGAGAGAGAGAGAGAGAGAGAGAGAGACACACACACACACACACAGAGACACGTATGATTATCAAGGCAAGCTAGCTTATATTATATCTATGGTGGGATCCATGTCAAGTGTAATGGACACAAGTGTAGCATATTTTGTTGACTAATTATTAATTTTTTTTTTAAAAAAAACTAGTATATCGTTGCTTGTTTTAGCTAAAAAGTCAAATAAAAATCTTAAATCAACTTGATGTCACGGAAGTGTAAGAGATGGAACTCTTGGCCTTCAGGTGTAAGGTAGAATCGGCGGCGCAATATGCTGAGACTCATAGAATATAATGAAATGGACTAGAAAGTAACTCTTTGCCTACCCTTTCACCTATTGATGTTTCTTCATCACCTAATGGAGTTCTCCAAATGGTTTGAGTTTGAAATTTTCAACCCAAAAGATTTTTCAAGTGTAAATCCTATGAAGAATTTTTATAAAAAGAGGAAGAGCTAAGCTACCAGCATAATCTTCAAATAGTAAATAAAAAGTTTAACATTCTCATGAAACACACTCTCTCTAGTCAGTGATATCATCATCAAATCCTAACCTAAGTGGGTATTAGTCAAAACAGCAATCCAGAATTGTTTATGACCATTAAAGTTTAAAGTTTTAATCTTGACATTTGACAAGATCATATATATATATATATATATATAAAGGATAAACCACCTAGCTTAATGCATTAAATTGAGGACTCAAGGAGTTAAATTTTTATGAGGTCCTAAGTCACGTTGGGTAGACTGCTATATGTCACCTAAGGACTTGTTTCAACCTTAGAGAGCAGGTTATAAGCTTTCAATATCATTTTCATGGAGGACTAGTTAAGCTTAACCTGGATAAGAAGTACAATAATTTATTTTTGAATATTAATCGGTCTTACCTGGCGAACAAACCCTTCAAGATTGGCAAGCTTGCCTAGAGCCACTGCCATCTGCTGCATGCCATCGATGACTGGCCCGCTGGCAATGGTGTCAATTAGTGACTGTTGGAGTTGCTCTAGACCCTGAGAGAGAGCCTCTTCTGCCTGCTGTGAGGAATGTTGGAGGCTGTAAATCCCCATAATTTGCTGTTCTGTTAAGGGGTCTAATTGTGATGTTAACATCTGCTTGATGAAAAGGGTAAAAAAAGACGAAGAAATGAGTTAGAAGGGTGTTTAAGTCATTTGATATCAGTAACATTTATGTTACTCTTTTTGTCTCAAAAGTTTTTCCTATGACATAGGAATGTTTTGAATGGTTAAATCAATTTACATTACATGATAAGAAAGGATACATGAGATGCTCAGTGCCACCAATGTCTTTTTCCTTTTTCTTTGCAGAAAAGAACTCACCTTTAGGGTACTTTACTCGTCTAATCACTTTTAAATGGATAATGTACCCTTTGAGAAGGAAACCTTTGATCTCCTAGGAGATACCACCTCTTACCCCTGGATTCTTTTTTGTGAAATTACTGGAACAGCCCAACCCAACTTCTCTATTTTTTACTATTTCAAAATTCTTTAAAACCCACTAAGGAATTTGTTTTTTCAGGAAGAAAATACCATACCAACCTTACAAAGCACGCATCTTGAGCCTAAAAATCATTTTCCTATAGTAGCTCTAAAATGGCACCTTTTAGCATTGGATGTAATGTGCACAAATGCATAACGAAATCCAGACCTTGATAAGTTCTGAGGGTCTAAAACCTCCCATCCAGAGGAAGCAACGCTCCGCCGGAGTCGACCACATGCCAGTAATAATGTGAAACACGTCAGATTTAGCTGCCACTCCTTTTAACCGGAAAATTTCATCATAATGTGAAATGTATCTATCTACTACAACCCTTAGGTCACCATCGGATAAATGTGCTTGCAATCCAGTTCTGAGCTCTGACATGTGCCTGTGGTCATCTTCTAACCATCTTGCATGCTCCATATCAAATATTGCAGCTCCTGTAGTAATGAATGATATCAATGGCAATGAATAAAAAATGTAAGGGATGAATAATAGGATTGAATTAGGCCTCTATTGAACATGACCAGTGGCAAAATTTAACCCCTAGTGAATCTCAAGATGGACCAAAGTGTGATTTAATAAGATGGAACATAAAGAGCATATGCCACCCAGCAGCCTTTCAACTCCAACAATTAGATGTTTGCTAAAAGTGGGAAAACAAATACCAATAATTGACTGAGTAATATAAATTTAAATCAAAGAGAACAGCTTCACGCTTGGAAAAGGCCAAGCAATATTTCTTGGGATAATAATTTATTCATTCGTAATCTTCTTTAAGCAACTGTTTAGATTACAAAAAATTCCAGAAAGATTTTGGTTACAGGAACTTGGTCAAATTAAGCAAAGCCTGCCAAATGGATCAGTAAGATTATAAAACATTTTCAACATTTGACTGGAAAAAAAAAAAACTATTGATTTGAAAAACAATACTTACAGGTGGGTCAATACTCAACCACCTATCAGCCAACTGAAAATCAGTAATATGTTTCAGCAAAACAAGATTTCATAATACTTTTGCATATTTTTCAGGACTTAACTATCAAAGAATATTGTGTTCTTGGTCTTATGTGACTAATTTAATCTAAAATTAGGATACATTTGGATTAAGATATACGCCACTTATTAATGTCCCACTTCCCCCACAGACAAATTACCAGCTGCCATGTCTGGCTTTTATTAAATGTATACATGACAAGGATGACACTTTTACTCATTTATTTTTTTACCCTTGCTTTCTTTTTGCCACAGAAATGTAAGCTTTACTTCACTTTGAAATTTTCCTGGGGACTCACCAGGGCTTATGTTTCCACCAGCACCACCACAGCCGCCTAAGAACAACCCCTGTAAAGCAACCCAGAAATGGATTTTCTTTTGTTATCAAATTTGGAATTTTTTGCAATCAGTTAAATATAAAATGTGTACATGATTTGAAAACCTGCTGGCGAGCTCTTTGGAGGTCTTGCTCTAACTGGGTAAGCTTTATTCTACTAGATTCTAGCTGCTGCACATAGGCCTGTTTTGAGATAGTACCCAAAAAAAAAAAAAAAAGAGGACACATTAATGGGGGGTTGTTGCATTAATTTCTAGCATCTTAAATGTATTCGAAATTACATGCACAAAATAGACAGATGTATACCTTCACATAAAATATATATAAATATAAATATGTGAATGTATATGTGTATGGTATATATAGGCATTTAATAATGCCTCCAAGTTGGTGGAAAATGACCCATACCTTCTTCCTAAGGCGGCTCTTCCTTGCAGCTTCTCTGTTTTGAGCTAAACGTCTCAATGTCTGAAACCAACATAAAAAGAAAGAAACTTTTTATCTCCAAACAGTTCAAGAAAACCAACAAAAAAAAAAAAAAAAAAAACATATAAAATGAAAAATAACAAGAAATTGAGAAATTCGGCAGAGTGAAGGAAAAGGGTGCTTATTATTATTATTATTGTTATTAATACCTTTGCATCAAGTTGCTTGTCTGATGTGGAGCCCTTCCTCTGCAACATTACAGAATTCAATGTAAAATACTGAGAGCACACAGAAAAATGCAATGATTGAAAATTTAAAGAAAATAGTACGAGAATGGGGAAGTTGGTAAAGAAAATGAGAGGATTTTCAGTTTGGTAACTTAGAAATTAAGGAGAAAAGACAATAAATTAGCTTAATTAAGTACAATCATTCAAGTAGAACTAAGCAGCAAAGAGTACAACGTTAATCAATTGATTTTTGGTGTATTTTACTTAGTTTGGCAAAAACAAGTAAACCATAAAGGGGAAAGACATTTACTTAGCCCACAAAGCCAAAACAAAATGTCAATAATGTAGAGCCCAGAAAGCAGTACTTTATGGAGATTTTAGCACTTTAGCAACAAAACATAATGATTCAAGAGATCTCACAGAATTTCTTGGAATCAATACTGGTATTTGGCGCAGATGTGGATGATGCTCTTGGAAATGAAAATCATGAATATGAAACGGGTAAGCAAAATCATCATTATCTGCTGCCATTTGTTGGGGTAATGGTTTCCTAGTTTCCATAAACTGATCTTTAAGGCTAAAAACAACAATCTTAACAGGGAGTTCTAGAGATTGAGTAAAGTGGGTAATTATGGTTGTAAAGAAATAGTACTGTTACTACTTACTGTTAAGATCCTCACTTTGGCCTTATATATGTGTGTGTACTTCCCTCTCCCTACTCTCTCTCTCTCTCTCTCTCTTATTTCATGTCAGACATTGAACAGAAAATCCTTCAGGAATCAGAAAAACTCTGCCATCTTTGATTTTCTGTAGGTTGTTGGATCTGTGCTTTTGTGTTTTGAAGAGATGCTGAGAGAGAGAGAGAGAGAGAGAGAGGAAGAAAAAAAAAAAAAGGAAACAGTAATGATAACAATAAAGATACCAACTTTTCCTCAGTTTTGGGATTTGGAAAGAGAGAGTAGAGAAGCAGGCAGGATACTAGTAATTATAAAGAGAAACTGTAGTTGAAGATCTTTTCCTGAGGTGTTTTGGCAGGTGATGGATTAAGTTCTGAGGGCCCTCCACCTGTTCTTGAGGCATCACTTGCCATCTCCATTTGTTGCTGATGCTGCTGTTGAAGCTGTAGATGCTTCTGTTCAAAAGTCTGAAGATGATCTGAAGAAGATGCCTTTTTACTGATAGAAGATTCTGGGTCCAGCTCCGGTTGGGCCTCAGCTTTGTTTGACAGTGTATTTACTGCTGATCCTGAGTCAGTACTCTCCCCCCCTGACTTTGAACTTCCCTGGTTTAATCAAGAAAACAAAAACAAGCCCCACAACGAATATTCAAAAGGGCATTCAAGAAATGTTTCATAAAAATAATTAAGTTCACCTTTCTGAACTATTTCTCCCAAATGAGAACCCAAGAACCATAAAAACAGTGACTTTCTAAATGAAAAAAATAAATTAAAGAAAAAAGCTATTGAACTTAAAAGAATCAAAGTTCGTTTCTTTTTCTAGTACCCCCATCATCAAAGACAAAATACATGGTCAAAGATGGAGAAAGCAAGCTAAGAAACTAATACTCTTGGTGTTTGTTGAAATCTCATTGGCCATGAAGGGAACATTTCCAGAGTAGCTGCAGGTCTGCCACCTGTTACTGTGAATAAAGCTGCAATATACCAACAGAAGCAAAATCTCAGAGGATCACCATAAAAATAGACTTTGTTAAGACATTTTCAAAATTATCTCTTTTCCACCTAATCCTTATCCCCTCTTTCTGTCTTTCAGAAAATCATGCCAAGGAAGTCAGATTACTATGTTTGTATCTTCACACCATTCAAGTCTCTTGCCGAAGAATGATTACTGCATTCGAAATGGTAACCCCTTCTACTGTAACCTAATTAGACATATTCAAACCTCTCTTTTTCTCTGCTTTTTGAAGAGTCGGTTATACATATCAAACGTAACAAAAGGAGAAATGATATAGAAAGGGAGAGATAGAGAGGCATACGTGCTTCAGCTTCATCATTCCTAATCTTAACTCCTATTGCTTCTTCCAGCTCTCCAAAATCAAAAGCAGATCCTCCTTGATTACTAAAACACAAAATTCAATCAAACCCCAATCAGCAATCAACATAATTTACACTCATTAATAAAGTAACCAAATTTATATATATTAAGCATATGAATATTGGATTTTAAGAGCTAAGAATACATACATGAAACTGATTGATGGGGTGTTGATTCCATGGAGCGTTGCATAAGGAAGATGGTGATGGTGATTAGAAGGGCCTGAGTCTGATAAACCAGTCTCTCCAACACCGTGGCTTGCCATGCAAAAAGACTCAAAAACTTTTCAGACCATTCGCATCATCTTTTCGGCCAACAAAGAAACTGAGACACCAAAAAGGTAAGTGTAAAAAAAAAATGAAGACCAAGAACAAGAATTGGCTATATTGCTATTACTACTCAAGAAGAAACAGAGAGGTGAATTAGACCACTATAGTCAGTAGTATTAGTAGCTAGCAATAAGGAATCCATTTATACATGTTTACTCAGTTTGGTTTGAAGGAGGGAGCTTTTTACTAGGAGCAAAACAACCCAACTGAGAAAAAAAAAAAAAAAAGAAAAAGAAAAAGAGAGAGAAACAAAGAGAGGATCAAAGCTTTCCCGTCGAAGTATATATCTAAGTTGGCACAAGAGGGACAAGTCTTTTTCTCAGATATATCTCCCTTCACTTTGCAACTTTTTGATCTTTCATGGGTGTCTCTATCTATCAATCTATTACCTATCTCTCCTGCTTTGCCTCTCCTCTCTATCCTCTCCTTCTGTATGAAGAAAACCAACTTGATTTGATTTTTCTTTTTCTTTGTTTTTTTCTTTTGTTTTGCTTTTTATTGCCCTCTCTTTCTTTCTGTCTGTAGTAGTAAATGTTTTAACAGTTTTTGAAACTCTTCACTTCATCCTCTAAAGACTATATTACTACAAGACTAATAGCGCACACACCAGAATCTTGTCTTTGCAGGGCCTGTCTCATGCCTTCTTTGATTGTGTGGGGTTTTACCAAAAATAAATAACATATATATATATATATATATATATATATATATATATATATGATAAAAAAACTAAATAAAAGGATTTAATCTTTTGAATAAGAGAAAGAAGGGTGGGGTAGGGTCATTCCAAGGAACCCACTGGAATCACTGACTCCTACTCCACTCTTCTCTCTCCTCTAACCGCCTGTTCTTTCTTATTGGTTCTTTTGATGGGGCTGTTCAGGGATTTAAGTACTTGCAGAAGGAAAAAGATAAAAATAATATTAAATACTCATTAATTGCTAACATTGAATTATTATATGAGATGAGACAAGTTTTTCTTTCATACAAAAGATGGATGGTTAAAAGGAGGAAATTGAATTATAAAAGAAAAAGTTTCCACAAAAGGGTTTTTTTTTAATCCTTTTATGCTTTTTTGAAAAAACAAAAAAACAGAAAACACACACAATTATGTCAAGGACAGCACACACATTCTTTTATGGCCCCTTCTCTTCCTTTGATCCTTTCATGCCCCTTGGAGGAAGAGTTTACTTTTGACAACTCAAAGGCCATAAAGGGTGAGAAAGAGAGAGGTAGAATTTTTCTTTTTTTAAGATTTTTGGTTGCTACTATTATTTTCAATTATTTTAGAGTTTTTGCTATGCCATTTCAACCAAAACATTTGAACAATGATCTCCAAGCAAAATCCACTTGTATATTTTAATGCAATCCCGTTGAAGAAAAATAAATACGTACTTGTAGATTAATCCGAGTTCCTGAGATGGATTTGTTTGGTATTATCCCCTTTTGTTGATGGGTCAACATCCATTCCCTGTCATCACCTAAAACCATGCCACATTAAGATTCCTTTCCCTTAATAGAAATAGAAATTGGTTTCTTTTAGATGTTTGAGGCCACATGGTTATTACATGAGGGATTTTATCGTCTCATTAGGGCCTTAGTCTCTACATTTGTTAAGGCTTTCTTGTTGTCAACGCCCTAAAACTTTCACCTCTTGGGCATGTATGTGACCCATCCTAAAACATTTCCCTCATGTTAGTCAAAGTCTAATCCCAAATATACAAACAAATCAAAAGTTAAGAGTCAAGACATTTATTAAAATACTTAAGTGTTTAGATAGCCATGGATACCATTATTGATGATTATACAATATATGTCAATGTATGTGGAGAGAGGGAAGAAATGGACCCATGATATATGTATTTACTTGCACAAAAGAAGTGGAAGCAAATAATTTATGTTGTTCTCATCTACTACCTTTTGTAGGTAATATGCCCTTCTACCAATTATTCCTTCATGATATCAATGATTGGTCTAAAAAAAGGGAGTTCGGAGAGAGACAGAGAGAGAGAGAGTGTGAGAGAGGGCGAGAGGGGGTACCATTCACAGATTAGGTAAATATGTACTTAAATTTTAAAGCCTTACATATATACCTTTGTTCCCAATAAACCTTACAGCATGTTCTTTATAAGAGTCTTATAGGTGATAGATTCCATGGATCTTGCAATATTTGAACCTCTAATTCTTTTTTACGTTTCGTTGCTTCGATGCTTATAGAAAGGTGATTGGTCTAGATCAAATCCAAGTATTAATTATGCCTTTTGAAGATTTTTGTTTAACTAGATTAAGGCATTGCTTGTCACTTAAGCATATTTGGAACTAAAGCTATTACTTGTTCTTATAAAGTATTTGCTTAAATTATACCAACTTGCAATCTTATTCTAGTTTTATATCATTGCTGAAGTTGCGTGAACTAACTTTGCAAGATTGTCTTCTCTATAGCTTCTCATTATTGACTTAATCCAGAAATTAAACATGAAAAGAGGCTGTCCACAGACATGGTATTGACCTTCCACTGACAAAAAAGTCACACCTGCCAATCATTACCTGTGGGACTCATATCACATATACAATAGGAAAATTATAGTTCCATTAAAAGAGAATCTAATTCAAGTTCTTATTTCAATACATGGTGCTAAAACATTTTAAAGGTACCATTTATTCATTTATCAATTACATTTCTAATGCTTTCAATGAATCATGCTGTAATAAAACGTCTGTTTATATGGTCCTCATATGCAACTTACTGCACATCTGCACCTTAGTCCCTAAATACCATTCAAGCAACCAAAGTAGCTTATAATGGTCCCCTCAAACTGCATGACAGAAATTATAATTAAATCCCAATTCATAGCAGAAATTCCAAAGCACACCCATCAAAGCATCTTCTATAATTGAGAACATAACTAGCTTCCATCACTCTTTAGTGTACCCCTGATAATCTCAGGACCTAAATCTTCCAAATCAACAACCAATAATCATCAGAAGCTCAATAGGTTCCAAATTTTGGACTTGTCCCTGGTTTGAAGTAGATGCATACAATTTGGTAGTTAGAATTGGTAGAATATTTTCCGAGGCCAGTCATACAAGGGTTTAGGTGCTGGCCATTTCAAGTGCTTGCACAAAATGTTCATGCACAGAGTTAGGTTTCTTTCTTGGTCAGGTTTAAAAAGCTTGACTTAGTTCACCCGTGAAGATTTGGGGGCACAAATTTTTATCATCATTCAATTTCCAGAGATTGTCAACTTTCTTTAGAAATGCACATGTGAAAAATGAGTACCTGATCTTCACTTCCACCATTACAACCTAAACAATTAATCCAAATGATAATAGGAAAATAATAATCAACATCAAACATATATAAAAGGATAGCAATTCATAACATATCCTCATGCTATTAATGATTCAGTAGAAAACTTCTGATATCCACTGCAAATACCACTTATGCAACAGAAATAGCGATGAAGCACTCTGCACAGCTATGTGGTCACATGAACTGTGTACAATATGTGGGTCCTGTCAAAGTTCCTTTTGTACTTCTATTTCCTACCAAGAACTGTTTTTGGAAATTAAATTTAAAACAAAAATACGTAGTAGTTCCATTAAAAAGTGCATTGAATAGCTGTACTTCAGTTCTGACATTTACCATCCACATGCAATTTTTAGTTCATAACATTGTTTAGGAACTTCTAAGTGGGAAAAAAATCATCCTAAAATAACAGATGAAAAGTGTGCAAGCCAAGCACTAGTGCAATTACACAATTGACAGTTGGAAGCAATGACTTACATCATCATATAGCTAAAAAGTATTCACATTGGAAATAACCTTCCATATCAGAAATGGAAAGTTTTACAAGAAACCAAACCTCCGAGTACAAAACATCCCCCCTTTTCTCTTTTTCATCCCAGACACACATATGTGAGCACACATTCACACATACATAGGCACATATCTTCAAGTCAAACTGAGCAATACTAGAGTAATTCAGGGTAAATGGGCATCTAGAAGATGGTTTACCTGAGAATGTGAGAACAGCAACTCAGAAAGCAAACCTGCCCCTCCTACAACTGAGAGAAATGCAAAGTAGATTGCCATATTTCATTGCAATCAAAATAAACTTCACCTTCCTCATACAGAGTTTCCCTTTTCAAGAGGTCATATCTTTAAAAGATGTACCAATTTGAAAGTTGTTAGTGATTGGTTCCAAAGCTATCTAAGAATGGGAACTGCAGTTTGTAGTACGTATATAGGAAAAATAAACCCAAGACAACAGATTTAAGGAGTTGCAAAGACATCCGGAACTCAACTACCAAAAACAAATTCCTCATATTCTTGCCATCTCTATCTTTTATGGCATATGAACAGAAATTTATCTTCACACAACACACTGCTGATTAAGAGTTGGGCAAAAATTAATAAATTTCTAAGAAGCCCACAAAGTAATCCTGGGACCATAATTAAGAGTTGCCGTAATAAGCTCTCTCCACTCCATGGTGCCCTTAATGCTCAAGACAAGCCTCATATTTTATTGAGTTGTAAAGACAAGGGCAACTCCAGTAGGGACAATGAAGGACGGAATAATGGCAATCACAGTAGCATTATCTGGTTATAGAAAGATGATACTGGAGGTGAAATAAAGTGCTATAAACATTGTCAATGATGAATCCAAATGGATTTTAAACTCTAAGAATAACAAGTATTCAAGAGAAATACTCACAGTACATGCAACTAAGAAAACAAATTTCAGCCAGCATAGCATGAGCAAAAACATGGAGCAGCAACATACAAAAGTATAATGTCAACTGCAAAATTAACTTAAAATTTGTATTAATGCAGAAAATTAGAAATTATATGTTTGATTATAATAGGATATCCAAGGAAAGCAAGTCTCTCTTATCGACTATTCCTCTTACTATTTAACGTACATAAATGAACAACAAAAAGGGAGGATTAGGTACTTCAGTTACATCTAGGCGCTAATTTTTCAGATAAGTTCAACGTGCAGCATTTGATGAAGACAGCTTAATCATATCATCTATATGAAGAGATGACAAGATTTTCTATATTCAAGACTGAAACAAGAAAAAGCTCAGCTCCACTATTAAAACAATTAATCTCAGAAAAAAAGACACTATTGGAGAAAAGAGTTTGAAACATTTTCAAAAATATCAAAACAAATCATTTTCTGAAATCATAGAGAAGTAAATTGAAACAACCATGGCAGTTCTTACAAATTATGCCACATGAAAGATAGCAAGGCTTGAGGTCATCTATTGAACCAAAATCAAATTCATAAGACAAAGCCATTAACAGCATTGAAAAATTAGATAATACATCTAACCCAAATGATTATTTAAATATCATAATTTAGAATTAAAAACTTTTTTTAATGGCAAGGGATAGACTTGATATATTGCTTCCAAGTGGATTTTATATTCACAATCAGATACTAAAGCATGGTAAATCATGCACATAAATGTCCATACTTACAAAGGTATGAGTAAAAGAATAGATGCATTATACGTCAAACAATAATGAAGGAGAAGAAATTTTCCAGGTTGCAAGATTAACGACCCCCCCCTCCCCCCCTTTATTTGTTTTCCTTTTATAGTGGCATAAAACCCAGGCATATGATGGATTACAACTAAATTTAGCAAGGAAAACTATAAAAGAACGCGGTTGAACAACCCCTCGCAATCAAACATCTGGGAGCACCAGTGATAAGCAAAGGAAAGCCAATAAAGAGGAATTAAAAATGACATGGGAAACCGAAGGTCAAAAGAAAACATTCTACGGTATCTGCATGTGTGTTTGTGCGTGCGCGCATTTGTGTGTGCGCACACACGTATGTGCACGAGAGAGAGTGAGAGAGAACTTCAAGTGAGTTAGAAAAAATTAAAAAAGTAGCTTGTCCATAAGATTGAGCAAAATGAAATAAAATGACCAGAGAACATGTTTTTTTTGCTGAAGCATGTAAAATTTCAAATGATAAAAGAAGACTCCAATGACCATTACAGGGAATAGGGAAAAAAAAAAAGCCCTCTCAAGCTCTAAATGCTGTAAATTTTACCTGACTATGTGCTAATACAACTGATATTTGAAGCAAAAATTGGACACTGACCAAAGGAATCACAGAATTTCTATTCATACTCAAACTGCACATCGACATTCACATATTTACGCATTAGCTGAACCATGGACAAGGTAAAATTAGCCAACATCTGGCATTCTTCTTGGCTTTTAGCCTCTGAAACAACTCCATGAATTACTAATCTTTGAAGATTCAGGCAACGTTTTAGCAGCCCCTCAACCCAATGTGAGAAGAGATCATTAATTACAGTCCATCCAAGCTCCAAGACAACCACATGCACCAAGCATGAAGATCCTTGCAAACCATAGTGAAGCACCCCATCTCGTAAGTCATAACTTAATGATAAATAACTAAGCTGTGGAAAACAGACAGCAATTGTTTCCAAATCTACAATACCATCCTCATCGTCGAAGACCACATCCCAAAGACGAAGCCTCCTCAACTTTGAGGATTTTGAGATCAGTTGGTAGAATTTTGGCCAGATAATTGTGAAGTTGCTGACATCTACAGTCTCAAGATTTTCAACAGTTTCACCAATATCAAGATGTATGACACTGACATCGTCAATCTTGAAATGCTTCAAACTCCCCTTTCCTATGAGTTCAAATAGCTCAAGGGCACAATCCTTCAAGTGCAAACACTCGATGCTATCTGCCTCCAACATAAACTTGTCCAAACTAATTGCTTCAACGTAAACGCTCTTTAATGTAGCACTGCTAAGTTCTATTGTCACTTGAGTATCGGACATTGCAATTTCCGGATTAATAAGTTCCAATATCTCAATCTTTGGGCAGGCAGTGAGCAGAAGACTGAGATCCAGTGCTGAGATACTGACATAACTCAAAGAAAGACATTTCAAACATGGGAACCTCTGGAAATTGGGTTCAACTCCTGTGATTGAGTTATGGGACAGTTCCAACATTTCCAGCTTCTGCCTCCCACAAATCTCAAGAATATTAACATTTGGAGCAGTCCGAACATTATAGAACAACCGTCTTAAGGTTTCTCTAGTGTACATGAGCCAAGCAATAACTGTTGAAGCTGAGAACTCATCAACATCATCCATCAAAATCGACAGGCCTTGCAACCCAGTGGTTTGAAATATTGTCTGAGTTATCAATATTTCAAGTCGACTAGTTGTCAGATCATGATAGACAGGCCAATCATTGGAGTTAAATGAAAGCGTGTGAAGGTGTTTGCGGCAAGCTTCTCGCCACTTCCGACATGTTGCAGATGCTATCACCACATCTCTGGCACCTCGTAGCCGAGATAATATGTTGCCAATGACTTCAACAGGAAGGTACTCCATTGCCCCCAAAAAAACAAATGGGAGTACCAAGTCCAGAAATATAGTTTCCCAAGAAAATAATCAATAAGCTGAAGATGCTCAATTTTTAAGATGTAGAATGTCAAACCCTTTACTGAATTATAATATCTATACACACCAAATGCAGCCTCTTGCAAGCAACAGTAGAAGTCCAGTCCAATCTGTGAACACAAGAGCTACTTGACACAAAAACAGCCAACAGGCAATATGGCAGAGACTAAAAATTTAAGCAAAATCGAGCAGTAAAAGAAAGAGGGTAGGATAGGATGAAATTTCAATGTGTTTTAAGTTTTTAATCACTTCAAGAAGACTGTATACCTCTAGAAAAAAAGAGAAATTTGGTTCAGTGTAGCAAAATCTATAACATAGGATAAGAATTCCAACAGTCGAGCCGCCTGCTTTGAATAGAAAATGGGCACAAATAATACAAACAGGACATAAAATGAGGATGCAAACCCAGTCAGAATCCAGAATCCATATACAAACCTACCAGAAACTCAAAATTCAAAACCTAAGACTTAATTATTTGCATGTATTTTAACCAGAACAGCAAATCCACTTAAGAATGGAACATGACCAGATTTGTGCATAAAGGATTCAGCATTCGACAATACTGCAAGCACACAAGAACACAGAATTCCATCGATAAATCCATCAAAGACTCAAACTTTAGCATCTGGGTATTCACAATGAGATGCATAATCAACCAAACCCGTGACAACCCAAATCTCCAAATCACATTACAATGTCAGAATGAACAAACAACTGAGCTGTATCAATGGTCCCCCACTAAAGAAAAAAGATTAAAAGACAATCAGGAGGACTCAAAAGATCTTACCACGTATAGAAAGGAGAGATTTTTATTGATAAGAGTGATTCGAGAGATGGATCAGTGACCATTAGGAAGGCGGCATGGTGCTTATAACGAAGGAGAATCAACCATTAAGCAAAGCAAGATGGGGAGTTACGATATTGAGGAATATTTGATCTTTTTGTTTTTTTTCGAATGTGATGAAATGAATTCGATTGGATACTTGCGGTACAATAACCCCACTACACCGATATGAACAAGCCATCCTGCTTTGCTTTATTAGGCAAGTGGGTAGATGCACACATTTGCCTGAGTAATTATAAATTATTGAGTGAATTTTTTTCCCCATAAAAAATTATTGATTGAATTTTCAAATGATGTATGCATTATTATAAATTTTAAATTATATATATAATTTATTAGTTATGTATAATCATTTTTGTTATTAATTTATATTTTCTCTCTTTCAAAATAAATGTCGTTTTAGAGATAAACTTTTGTTCTATAATACTTGACATTTTACAATTATCAATGAACATTAATTATTTTATTTTCAATTCTATCATTTCTCTTTTTCATAATAATTATTTATTTTTAGAGTGCAAAATAATTTATAAGAATAATTAATTGAGGATAACATAATCTTTTTTATATGTAATAACACATATTAAATGCAATTATTAATATATATGCAAAAATCTTAAACGACATCTATTAAGAAATAGATTGAGTATAATTTTATCAAGATAAAAATTATTTAAAGTAATAAATAATTATATAAATTAATAAAATTATTAATTAATATCACAAAATTATGTAGTTTTACAATATAACAATGTGTGTAATATTGTAGTAGTTACCTAAATTATAATAATACATAATTTTTGTTATTATTTTCTCATTTAATAATAAAAAATATTTTAATTAAAATATAATTTTGCACTAAAAAATTTACTTTACACCATTAATAAAATTTATTAGAAAATGAATCAACTTGCTAAAATGATAGAAAATATTGTTTAAGTTAACCGATATATTACAATCATATAATCATATGTGATGAAAACATTTTTTTATATAATAATTTATATTCATCTATGAATTTTTAAGACTTATTCATCTTAATTGAAGTGTAATATAGTTTTTGTAAAAACGCACTCTTGAATTTAATTAATATAATTAATAATAAACATTATAATATCATATAATGTATTATATTACTTGTCATAATTGGAATAATTTTAGAATATTTAAAAAATAATTTTATTATATATAATTATTTATTATTTTTAATAATTTTTATTTTTAATCTAATACGCGACTTTTTTACAATTTTCATAGTTTAAATATCTTTTTTTTTTCTCTTTTTTCTTATTTTATTGATTTTTTCTCTTTATTATTATAACTAAAATACATTGATACAATATTTAGCTCATTCAATTTATATATTTTTATTATTCTTTAATTTAATTTAATTTTTATTTTATATAAAAGTTAAATAAGTTCAATTTTTAAAAATAAAATGAACTTGATAATTTAAAAACTTAAAATAAACACCAAAATCAAAACAAATATACTTATAAATCAACAACAATCTACCTTAAATAAAAAACAATTAACCTAAAGTAATAACAATGTAATTGAAATAAAAAAATGATGTACCTATAATATAACACTAATGTACTTATAACACAATAATAATGTACATTCAATAAAAAAATAATATATACAGAGTAATAACAATATATTGAAAATAAGAAAAATAATGTATTTAGAATATAACACTAATATTCCTACAGTATAAAGTCAGTATACTTATTATATAATACTAATATACCTTTATATTAAATGTTATGTGCTGTAATTTTAAATTAATATATATGTCTTTTCATATTAATATACTTATAGCAAAACATAAACGTTATTAATTAATGTATCTACAACACAACATAAAATGTATCTAAATACTTGAACAATATATCTTAATAAAAAAAAAATAATAGACATAGAGTAGTAACAACATTTATAATAAAAATATTTATTAAAAATATTGTTATAATTATAAATTATATATAATATTTATATAATATAATAATATAAATTATATAGAATAATAATAATAATATAATATAATTATATATTATATTAATATATAAATATAATAAAATTATAGTATATAAAAACACATGCAATTTTCATTTATAAACAAAAAAAAAGTATATAGCTTTCTTTTTCGTGTTATGAAAATCACCGCACTATGAAACAGATAAACAAAAATGTAAAAAAATTTTACATTTTAAACACTTAGACCATCAAATTTCGTGATTCAGAGTCCACCATTTAAATTGCGCATATGATAACTGTATCATAAAATTTACCTTAATTACACTATTGCTTTTTAGCAAAAGTCTAGTAGAACTTCTGCTCAATTTTTTATTAACAATGCTTGAAATTTCAATAATCTTTTTAAAAATAATAGAAACAAGCACACTCTTGGAATGGCTTTGTGGTTATTTACTCCAAAACAAACAAAACTCAACAAGTTTCACAGCCTCAGTGCACGCGACGGTATGTCGTAGGAACGCAAACTTTCAGCTCCTGGTCAAGACACCAGAAAATAAAACAGGCAACAACTTGGACTTCTCCCTCTCGTATCTCAAACGCTTCAACAAATCCGCTCCGAAAATGAGCATTCCTCTGCTCCTCTTTACAACTCTGTTCTTCACTTTTCAATATTCTTTCTCGTCGCCAGCGGATCGCCGGTACAATGTAGGAGATCCCGTCAATCTCTTCGTCAACAAAGTGGGTCCCTTGCGAAATCCCAGGTGCCCAATTCTCATATTCCATTAAAAAATTTATAAAGACTGTACCTATATTGGTTGTTATGCTTATTTTATCTGTTTTTGTTGTGTTTGTAGTGAGACTTATAAATACTATGATTTGCCATTCTGTCGCCCAGGTTAGCTTTTTTAGGTACTTATGGTTGCAATTTGATTATGTTTTTTGCCCTTCTTTGAACCCGGATATTGGAATTGAAGTAGCTTGAGTTTTATAGCATTTATTTTGTGGGTTTTGTAGATAATGTAATCCCAAAGAAAGAAACGTAAGGTGAAGTGTTAAATGGGGATCGTTTGAGCAGTGGTTTGTTTGACTTGAAATTTAGGGAGGACAAAACTGGGTGACCCTTTGTAAGAAGAAGCTTAAAAGAGATGAAATTTTGAGGTTCAGAGATGCTATTGTCAATGATTTTTACTTCCAAATGTACTATGATGATCTCCCATTATGGGGCTTTGTTGGGAAAGTTGAGGAGCTGAGATCAGTTCTTGGTGGGAAGGAGTTTATGTATTACCTATTCAAGCATGTGAAGTTCGATGTTCTTTACAATGGCGATCGAGTCATTGAAATAAGTGCTTTCAGTGATCCAAATCAAGCTGTGGATATAACTGAAGAAGTTGATGTCTATGTTGAGTTCACTTATTCAGTTCTGTGGAACGCAACCTCAGCTCCATATGAAACACGGATGGAGAAATATTCAAGAGCTTCATTACTTCCAACACACCAACGGATTCGTTGGTTCTCATTTGTTAACTCAATAGTCATCATCTTGCTCTTGATGGGATTGCTTATTGGACTTTTTATGCGGCGTCTCAAGAATGATTTGAGAAAGTAGTGGAATATTGAATACATGGTTCTTAGGTGAATTCACTTGATAAAGCTTGAAAGCAAGGTTTTTCAGTTATGGCTTCTTTGTGCATATTACAGGTGTGCTACTGGAGATGAAGAAGAAGACAAAGAGGTTGGGTGGAAATACATTCATGGTGATGTTTTCAGATATCCTCAAAACATGTCCTTATTTTGTGCTGTCTTGGGCACTGGTACTCAACTGCTGATGATGTGTGTAATCCATCAGTTTTCTAAGCTATTCTGCATTTGCTTTGTAACTATCATCTTGTTCTAATATGTCCTGATATTAATTGTGATCACCATTTTTGTGTTCCGTGTTAGCTATTTTTCATGTTGCATCGGCATAAAATTTGTATTTTGTATTCTCAGGAACACCTTATCAGTTTTGCACTATTTAGGTTTTGGTACTTGGTAAGGGGGCACTTAAATAGTGCAAAACCTGATAAGGTGTTCCTTAGAATACAAAATGTTCAATTCATTGCTGCAGAGAGGCATTATAACGAATGATTTCATGCCTAATAGATTGAAATCATGAATTCTTTTTTTGTTCCAAAGTTGATGAATAGTGTTTCTTTGTATCATTTTCCAAGCGTTATTGCTGTAATTTTGTGGTATCAAAAGAAATTGTTAGATATTGGATCATAGGTTGATAAAATTGTTCAGAATTTATGTAGCTATGCGTCTGAACTCACTTTTGTTATAGATGGTATTGGTAGAATTAATCCATATGTTAATGTTACGCATATCAAATTTCTGACATTTCTTTACTTTTCCTAATGGCAATTTTTCTTCAGGGTTTGCTTTTTATTTGCTTTGACATTTGTTGGTGTACTTTACCCTTACAACCGTGGTGCTTTATGCACTTCTTTTGTCATGCTTTATACTCTTACATCTGTGGTTGGGGGATACGGTGCTGCGTCTTTTCACAACTATTTTTCTGAAGCTGGATGGGTGAGAACCTTTTATAACACATTCTTTCTTTTCATTTTGTTTGCCTTTTTTTGCCTTTTTCCATGTTTTCTGGCTTAAACAATGATTTCAATTGCCGAAAAGGAGTGTTGTTCTTACTGGGATTATATACCTCGTCCGTTGTTTGTGGTACTCTCTTTTTTGAATATCATTGTTATATCATATGGAGCCACTGCTGCGCTTCCTTGGAACCCTTATGGTGATTCTTCTCATATACATATTTTTAACAATTCCATTGCTTGCCATTGAGGGGTGATTGGGTACCATTTCAAGTCTGAGTTTCAAGCACCATCTGCCACAGGAATACACCTTCTCAAATGTTTCTTGCCGGTCTTTTATCCTGTAGTGCGGTTGTCCTTGAATTACATCACTTATATGCAAGTATGAGGGGCTATAAAATATACACTCTGCCCAGCATTTTGTTTTTCACATTCATTGTGCTTATCTTACTTACTGCAATCTTGAGTGTTGGGATGACACACATTCAGCTGTCTGCAGAAGACCATCAATGGTGATGGAGGTATGCCTTGTTGCAAATTTTGTTCATGTGCCAATCGGTCACATATGCGGATCTACTAATATGTGGATGACTATAAGATAAGAAGTAATTTTGTTGGAATTTTGGTCAATCTATTGTCCAAATGAGGATATAATCAATTCTATTTTTCTCTGTCTCTGCAGGGAAAAGTGGGAATGGATTTAACTTTAAGAGCACGGATGCATAGTAGCTTGGGTCATTTTTGTTTTAGTTAGTAGCTTCTTTTTATCAATAGGAAGGATTGGGTTCTGTCTTTACTCTTTTTCCTCTTCTCCCCATCCATTTCTTTACTCTCTTGCTCATCACTTGTTTTTCTTCTGATGCAGGTCTGTTATATGTGGGGGCTCACCAGCCATTTTCATGTTTAGCTATTGCATCTTCTTCTATTCCAGGTCAAGTATGAGTGGCTTCTTGCAGCTATCCTTCTTCATTGGGTATAACGCTTGCATGTGCTATGCAGTTTTCTTGATGCTCGGTACAATCAGTTTCTGTGCTTCCTTCATGTTTGTTTCCTACATTTACCGTGCTGTTAAGAGTGAATGAACATGCTTTTTTTTTAACATCGGTAACAGACTACTTTTTTTTTTTTGGTAAACTCAAGTTTTAGAAGGGAGAGAAAGATAAGAGCAAAATGTAGTCGTTCCTGTTGTAACATCATTAAAATTTTTCCTGTCAAAGGATATAGATAACAAGATAAGGAATAGCAAGAGAAATGATAATGTTTTTGTGGCATTGGAAGATGATTATGTATAAAAGAGTTTGATATCCATCTCATGAACTTTGCATGCAGAGTGCACATTCAAATGAATGTTTATTAATTGTTCAGAGAATCAAAAGAAATAGAATCAATGAAAAATCTAAGTATATAGAAACAGTGAGAGTAGAATGCGTTTGTTGTATTATTCTTCATTTGATCTTATTGGCATGTGAACAACCTTATGCCAAATTTGCACCTGTGTTCATTTGGGATATGTTCAAGAAGCTGGGAAGACCATTGGCAATTTTCAGGCCTCATTTTCCTCTCAAGCAACTAGAGCAATCTGAAATTTCAAGCTCTTGAAGTAATGTGAAGTTCCTTATATTTACATTCACTCTGGCAAAACCATTAAGATTAATTAAATCTTGATCTCTTGCGTGCCTTGTATATATGAGATGATCTTATTAGTATTTTTAATTGAGGGGGCAATTTCTTATCACTCTCTAAGAACTTGATTATGTAATCAATATATATATATATATTCCATTTTGTTATATACATGTCCACATCTTTCCATAGAGGAAGAATCATTTGTCTCTTCTTTGGCCGCCTCAATACCCACGTCCTATACCGGACCAAATAAAATTGCACAAATTCATGCTTCTAGGCCAGTCATTGATATATTTGCCTTAGTTTACTTATGAGTGATGTTGAAACAATCTTAAATAATATTATTAAATTCTATAATAAAATATTTATTAATTTGTATACATAGAGAGGAATAAATATTTTACTATATAGCTCAATACTCGCTGTTTTTGAACACCTTTAACAATATATATATATATATATATATAAGTTTTCAATGATAATGTGTGTATGGATGGTTATTGTTTTCATAATTGAATAATAAATACTTATAATTTTAATATAAATATTAATTGTCAATCAAAATAATTATAAAAATAATCATAACTGTTATATTTTTAATCTGAAAGTTAAAAGTGCAGTAAATTAATTTATTATTTGATTATAAAAACAATAACCATCTATAGAAACATTATCATTAAAAACTCATATATATATATATATATATATATATATATATGTTGGGATTCGTATAACAAAAGCAGCTAAAAACACAAAAAATTTTTATAAAAAATCTCACTAATAGTCCATGCAATTCGATTAAACCAAAAGAAAGTGATGTGAATCTTATTATTTTGTGCGAAAAGACGATAGATCTGTTGGAATGCTAAAAAAGGGTTTACATCGATAACATCTTATCTTGAGCGTAAAGTCAGATTTAGACGTCATCAAAGGATAATCGCTCTTTATAAGTATCCACACGAATAAGTTTCTCCAAAAAAATAAGTTGTGTGCTAACACTAGTGTTTTGCTCTCTTTAAAACGTTTTGTGTTCTCTACCAAAAAAAAAAAAAAACATAAACACGCACTTTCATACAAAAATACTAAAACGTGTATATATATATATATATATATATATATATATATATATTATGTTAACTCTGTATCTGAAAGATACAGATAATATCATATTTCATTTTAACTCTTTTAAAACGAAATAGATATCTTATAATTTTAGATAATATCTCTAATTATCTTAATTATAAATAGAGAGAGTAGTAAAAATTCAATTTTGTTTTTGGCCTATCTTATGTATATAACCCTGTAGGTTCATATAATATTGACAATGACTCAAAAATCTATTTTGACTCGCAAATTACGAATGACATCGAGCAAGACATTATAACTACTCAAATTATGTAAAGATCAAATATACGACCTAACATATTTTCCTTTTGTTACATTATATCTCACTTAAACATAAGACATGGATCGTGTCATTCTTATATAGTTCAATTATTTTTCTATCTCCAAGTAGACTGATATAAAATGACATTGATAACATTTATCAATTTATTACTGCATGGCGGCGCAATCCCTTTTTAGTCTAACTTATCGAGAGGCTCAAAGATATATTTCTCATAAAAATATATAAGGTGTAAATTCTTTCTTAATCTTTCATATTTTTCTATATGATTTACTTCATGTCCAATATTAGTCCGTATGATCATCCGATTAAAAATAGTGACTCTATTATAATTTTTAGGTAAGATAATTAAGTTAATACTATTACATGAGAATCACTTATGACTAGTAATTCATATAGTGTTTTCAAAGCGAGTCAATCCAATATAATATTTCTTAAACACGTATCCATGTGTTTGACTTAATATCACATATTCATGACTAGTAAAAGATAGTCATCAATCAAACAGATACTAGCCTTCTTTCATTATTATTCCAATAATAATGATTGACAAGAGACAATTTAGAATAAATTTCTTTATATCTAAAGGGTTTACTATTAAGTCACATACTTAATGACATTAGGTATAATTAATTATTTATGAAATTTATCATTTAGCTATAAATAAAAAAGATATTTAATAAAAAACAATCATAACATTCTTAAGAAAATATTTATTACAAGTATTAACCTAAGATCCATAACTAACAATATAATCTTGTATATGGTATTATATTATGATGTTGTAATTAATACAATTTCAAATATTTAGATAATAATTTTATTATTGTGTGTAATTATTTATCACTTTGAATATTTTTAGTTTTTAATAAAATTATTACAAAAAAAAATAAATTACACATAATTTAAAATTGTATATAATGACATCATATGTATACATCACCATAAAATTCGCCCATACATAAACTGCTAAAATTCTTTATTTTTTTAAGAAAATTCTTCCAAATTTATCTTAATATAAATTTTTTATTAGATGATGAGTTATATAATGAGGTAGCTTTATTCCTTGACATAAATTCCTCAATCTCGTATGAGATATTCTAAATCAAAATTTCATATTGAAAATTTTAAATTTTTACCGGTAGGGTATTCTTTTGGAGATAATATACATTTCTTTATTTAGTATTTAAAAATATTGAAATAGTTAATATAAAATGTTAGAATAAAGTCATATAACAAATCATAAAATATGAGGAAGAGCATGAGCTCAAATGAGAACTAAAACCACACAAACTTGACCCCCAATAACAAAGCATGAGACGTAAGAATGTTCCATACCATACAAAATAAACTCTTGTGACGTGTAATATTATTTCCCCATTCATTTCCTTGCTTTTCTTCCCCCCCACACACGCACACATATATGTGCTCTTTCTTTTAACCCTAGCTAGTATCTCCATTATTGTGGCTGCTACAACGCATGGAGGGCACCCATTTCTCATCCATGAAAGAAGAACCCACACCCACCACCACCACCACCACTACCACCAACACCTACGCAAGCAAACCCGTCCACCAGAATCTTGCATCTCCGGGGAAAACAAACATTGGTAGTTCTAGCTCTGATGATGGTGATGAGAATTCACTTTTCAGGTCACAAAAGTTGTTGCCACATAGCTCATTTTCATCTCCTGGGCGACATGTTAACGATAAGGAAGCATCAATGAATGGACGAGAAAGATTGAAAAGGCATAGAGAAGAGGTGGCTGGACAAGTGACGATACCAGAGACATGGAGCCAAGAAAATTTTCTCAAGGATTGGATTGATTATTCCTCATTTGATAAGTCGTTAGCTCCTAATGGAATTGCATCAGCTCGTGAATCATTAATAGCAGAGGGCAGACGTAGAGCAAGTTCTCAAAGATTGGGGATAGAAAGTAGGTGTTGATCGATCTAATAAATTTCTTTTCTTTCTTGTTTAGATTTAGCTTCGTCAGATTTTAGATCATACATGAAATAATGAAATCTTGGATTTCAGTGGTCATTGTCTGCAATATATATATATATATATATATATATATACACTTTCGAAATAATTTTCTTCTTAACAATATTGTTATATTTATGGGGTGAGAAATTGTATTTCTTGAATATATAAATTGATCTGGGTTATAAAATTGTTATTTATTTTTGTGCAAATCAACTAGAGGGACATATATTATTAGATTTATCATTAAAAATATTGATAATAAGAACATTAAAGCTAGAGAGGGGGAGTAGATCTTTGAATCTATAACTAGATGAGATCTATAAAATTGATAAACTTTGTGTGAACTAGGAAGTGAGGGAACATATAAAATATATCAACTTGAATTATCGTATGTGTAAAATCTTCATGAAAATACCAATGGGTTTTTAATTTAGCGATGTTGGAGTGATTTTTAGGACTCAGACTATAAATTCTAATATCTATCGAGCAAAATTAACCAAAAATAAATATTAATGAAAAAGTGGGGTTAGAAAAGGGAAAGTGTTACTATTTATTGCATAGTACACAGTCCATACCATTGTTATATTCTGGAATAGAAAATGATTCATGTCTCTAATAGGGATAAAATGCTTTTTAATTTGAAAAGTCTCAAATACTTTGAGTGTAAAATATAAAGTGATTTTGTGTGAAAGTCTTTTTTAATAGAAATTATCTGTAATAAAGACATTGTTTTGAATGAATAATATGAATAACCTTCGCTATAAATAGAATGTTTCAGAAATAGTACAAAGGATAAGGAAAAAAGAAAAGGGAAGAAAAAAAAAGATTTATCATTTATTTTCATAATTTTAAAGATTTATATTTATGGTGTATAAAAAAAAAGATCATCTTTAAGGAACAATTATCAAAATAATTTCTACAATAGATTAAGGATTCTATTGTTCTCTAACCAAATAAAAATAACAACAACGTTTTCTATAGGTTTTTTATAATGGATTTTATTATTATATAACCAATAAAAAACTAAATTTTTTAAGGACTCTATATTTCACGTGAATACAATAATTTTACATTCTAATGAAAATTATGTGATTTTTCTAAAGAGAATTTATAATTTTTTAAAATAATATCAATTTTATCCTTTCAAATATTATCAACCACACATATACAATATAAAACAACATAAATGGGTACAACTTTAGAATAGGATAAAATGTCCTTTGATGTGAAATAATTTAAGTATAAATTTTTTATTTTAATATATTTTATTTATTTAATTCACTAAAGGAGTTCAACTCTAATGAAAGAAGGAATCATGAAGTAAAATATTTCAATTGACTAAAATATGATTAATATAAGGGTCTATTTAACAATAATAATATATATTTTAATAATTTTAATCAATAAGAAATATATTAAAGTCCTTTTACAAGCAATAGATTTATTATTTTAGAAAAAATATATATTTCTATATTAGGTAACTATAGGATATAAAACTTCTCTAAATAATTTAACTATGCGCAATAAGATAATCAATAATATATCATGTTCTAAAATCTAACAGTCAAATAATATGTATACCTATATAGTTTGAAGATTAATTTAAATATTTAATTATATAATTTTAAAAATACTCTTTTTTAGGATAAAAAAGAAAATATATTAAACAGATTAAACATGAGTAACTTTTATATAAATTAAAATTTTTTTGCTGGAATAATTTTTTTTATAATAACTTGATTAATATACTATAATATTTTTCTTATATAATATATGATGGAAAATAAATATCAATCTATGGTATGCATTTATATGTTATTTATTATTTGTAATATTTTAAGATTATTCAAAAATGCAATTACACTAATAATTCTTAAATTCTTAATTTAGATTGATTTTGATAATTGACAAAAACCTCATCATACTCCTATCAAAAGTGGAAAGATTTAAAAAATACAAGATGTTAAAATAAGTTAAAATTTATAAAACTTGTCTAAAAATATAATTATATAAAATTAAAGAAATAAGTAACTTATTGTATAGTAAAAAATTTTATTTTTATTATTATTTTAAACACTTACGATAATTTCATATTGATTAATACATTAATCAATTCATATTTATATATTTAACTCATAAGATAATTGTTATACTTTTTATTATTATAGATATATTCAATTTATTTAATTCTATTATATGTTATTCATTGACTTTCAGTATTCTTATGAAATATAATATTTAAATATTTGATTTCTCAAAATATTTTATTAATTCAAATAAATATTCTATATTTTACTATAATGACAATTAAAAAAATAATTTAAAAGTAATTTCAATTTCAAAAATTATATCCGAACTCATGTGGACACCAATGATAAAAAGAAAAACATGTGTGTGTGTATATATATATATATATAATGCAAGTTTATTTTAAATGCATAAAAATTAAAATATATCATTATATATTATAATAAATTAAATTGATTATTTTAAATATATGATAAAAAAAAAAAAAGTGGATTGCGCTTCGTATATGGAAAGTGTGATAGTACTAATTTATATAAGAAACATAGTGACTTTATTATTGATTGATTTCAATTTGAAGTTTTGATATCTAGATTAATTGAAATTGGAATAATGAATTTATTTTCAAAATAAATTCCTAATATAGAGTTTTCATAAAGCAGTACAAAAATAAGGAAGAAAAAGTCTTATCCAAATATAAATATGATATAGTAAAAATATCTTTCAATTGAATGGATTTTTGGGAGATTTTGTCTTATTTTGGACAATATTAAAAGATGATATAAATATAAAATGCCTATACAATTCTTAATTGTCTAATAAAATAATTAATGATTAAAATTAAATGATACAAATCTAAGGATAATAATCACAAAATGGTAAGATGTCTTAATAACACCATGTAATGATCTCCTATTTATATGTATTGTTCAAAAGTTATTCTTATTAAACTCTTTTGCATGTGAAAAGATTTTAGTTTTAACAATATTTAAAGAAAAAAAGAGCAATAGCAAAGAGATTTAAATTAATTGGGAAAAATAATATTATACAATAAAAATAGTAAATTACTTGTAGAATTTACTTATAAAATATTTTCGCAAGTAATTAACTGTCGAATATCTAGAAAATAATATTTATAAGTAATTATCTACAAAATTATTGTGAAGGTAATTCTTACAAATTTTCAAGAGATTTTCTATAAAATTTTTCTATGGAAAAAGTCGATAAATTAAGCGCGAAAATGAGACATGAGACTCACCTTCGGTTTTCTTGTAAAAATTTATCTACGGATTTTAATCGTTATATAAATTTACCTACAAATTTGAATCGGTAGAAAATTTTAATATATTTATAAATATTATTTAAAATAATATTTGATTATTATTATAAAATAATTTTATGAATATTTTTTTGGATATTATAAAAATAGTTTTATATATAATATCAATAATTTATACGCTTCATAATTGATAAAAAAAAATAGTAAAAAAGTAAAGTAAAATAAATATGATTTACATATGGATGAATCGAAGAAATTATAAAATAAAATATTACAAAATAGAGTAAAATTAAAATATAAACTAAAATAGAGTATTATAAACAAAATTTCAAGAAAATAAACAAAAATGCCAAAAATATATATAATTTAATACTTAAAATAAATTAAATAGTATAAAAGATTTACATCTAAGAAATTTTAATTTATTTATAAGTAGTATTCAAAATAAAAATGGATTTTTATTGTAAAATAATTTTATAAATATTATTTATTAAATATGAGAAATAAAGTTTTTTAATTTACATAATATCACTATACTGTATGTATAATATATGATAAGGTGTAATAAAATTGCAAAGGAATAAAAATATAATTAATTATGAATTTAAATTTGTAGGTAAAGTTATAATTAATCAATTTATAATTATTATTCAAATTAATATTTGACTTTTATAAATATGGTTTGTTAAATATAATAAAAAAATTTATACACAATATTAATATATTATATGCATAATATATGATAAGAATTACTAAAAAAATAGAGTTATATGAATATAATATAAATATAATTTATTAAAATCATTTATCGACAGATTATAATCCGTTGGAAATATTCACCGACGGATAAAAATCCATCGATTCGAGCCAGGAACCATCATTTCTGAAGCAAAAACGGCAGGAGCGAGACGGTTCCACAATCCGTCGGTATAATTTAACGCATCCCCCAAAAAAACCAAAAAACAAAGTGCGTTATTTTCCTCCGCCGGCCTCCCCCCTCCACTATTTTCCTTGGCGCGCCCCCTCCTCCATTGTCTTCTTCCGCCGCAAACCCGTTCCTCCATTATCTTCGTTTCAGCGCCCCTTCCTTGGCATACCTTGCTGCTTTGGCTCCCTCCCTACATTCTCTTTCTTCTCCGGCTCCTCTCCCCCCGCCCCCCTTTCCCATTCTCTTCCTGCTGCGTACCAGGTTAGTATTTTAATCTTAATTGTGTTTTTGTTTATCTCTGTTGTTAATTAATTTCAAGATGCTTATAGATCTGCATTGAATGTTTATAGGAACAGTGCTAAAGTAGTATACTCCCAAATCCAAGTTAGTTGCAAACTTAGGTGTTCATCTGCACAAAAGGTCTCCACTCTCCTCTATTTTGCTTCTTTAATTCACTTAGTCCCACATCTCATTAATTCTCCATACCGATAATTACAGTAGTGGTAATTGCCATAAAATTTGGTAAATTTTAATAGAATTTATGTAGTCGTTATTTCATTAATTCTCTATATCCATTGTTCTACAGTTCTGTATTGAAAATGCAAACAGAGTTCATTTTTTAGTGAAAACAGTGAGAATGATTTCATCTTTCTAGAGGTTTGCCATTAAAAAAATAATTATGGGTTCAATGCTTAGTTTTTCAAGAGTGAATATGCTGTTCACTTTATCTTTATTGGATGTTTTTGGTGTTGCATTAGAAAATAATTTTTGTTTGTTGTGAGATGGGGCTTGCTTCGGCATGTTGGAGTTTGTCAAACAATTTTGGGATTTTGCTACAACTTGAAAACCATTGATCTTGGTAGTGCAAATTTGTCATTTTGTTGTTGTTTCTTGAATGTTTCCAAAACATAATGTTTGCAGTATCTGCAAATGTCACATTTGTTATTGTTTTTATGGATGAAGTGTTCTAAAAAGGAGATAAATGGGCTTTATGTTTTCGCTGTTGGTTATGAGTGTTGGTCAATGATTGGATCAAATTAAGGCCAAAAATTTATTCACTGCTTACATTTGTTTATTGATTTTTTTTTTTTAATTTCTTTGGCAAAAAACTTGAGATTTTGGATTATATCAATTGCTACAAAAAGGCCAATTTATGAAAGTGGTTGTTTTAATTTGGATTTCTGTATTTTATTTATATTATTTTATAATCCATTTTGATGAAATTAAATGAAGAAATTATTTGCTTAAATACATGAAAAGTGGGGGAAAGTGAGAAAAAATGGAGAGTTAGATAATATTTGAATATGAGGGAAGTGAAGAAAAATAAAGAGTTAAATAATATTAGTGGAATCTTAAGTGAATTAATGAGACAAAAATTGTTTTATTTTCTCGTTAAATACCATATAGTATGTGCAACACTTCATTTTCACTTAATTTCAAATTAAATTAAAATTTAAAATTGAGATATAATTATAAAGTTTGACTATAATTATAACTTTATTTAAAGTTTTAAGTCTATATCCTTTTACTGTCCTTCATGTTTTAAATATGAAATTAGACATTCTCAAATGTGTAATTTCAGCTGTCATCTCAAATTTTTATATCCTTATACTATTATTCACGTTTGGCCCATTAAATATGAGGTATCGCTTAGTATAATATTGGAAAATCAGAATAACTTAGTTAAATATGACAAATGTCAGGGAGTTCGAAGTAATTAACCAATTCTTGTTCTAACTCCGTCTTTTATCGTATTTACATTCTTTGCCACTCTTCCTCGCAGTCTTCTGTTCTTCTTCTCCTCACCGCTTTATCCTCCTCCCCTCTTACTTTTCTCAGTGTTTCGACCAAGGTACAGCTGACAGCCATAATTTCCTGCAGGTATGGTCTATTTCTTTTCCTAGTTAACTAGCCTCTTTGATCATGCTTAGTTTTCCTTCTGTTTATAAGAGTTTGATTCTCATGTTCAATTAGTGCCAGTATTTAGAGTGACTATACATTCATATCTGGTAGGTTGATTTTCAAAAAGCTGCATCCCAAGTAATGAACTTTCTTGATTTGCTAAATCAAATTACTCACCTAAGTTTTAATGAACTAATGAAGTCTGAATCACAATATATGATGGGAAATCTATTGATAATTGAATTGTTTATAGTTCTAATTTCTGGCTAGTAATCTATGTCATTTAATTCATTCATTGCACAGTAGTTTTCTAGGAAGTCTGTTGGTAATTGCACACGCTGTGCACTTGAATATATGGATTGGCAGGTGAATTCGAGTTTCCCATTTTTGTCTTATAGGCTGGATGATTTGAATCTGTGAGATTTACTAACCATTTTATTTACTTGGTTGAAATGAATATTACAACAATAGAGACCATTCTAAATCTTCAGATCTCCCACCTTTTCTTGGTCATCTTTTAAATTTCTGACTGTTGATTTCTTCCATATCAAGAGGGGAAATCATATTATCAACTTGCTTGTGTTCTTTGCAACAAATAATATCATATGGCTTGTGTTCTTTGCAACAAATAATATCATATGGCTTGTGTTCTTTGCAACAAATAATATCATATGGCTTGTGTTCTTCGCAACAAATAGTTTAGAAATTTTAGAAGATGAGCTAAAGTTATGACAGGAATTCATAATTAGAGATGTCCACACACTGGATCATAGAGAAGGATGATAAAAGTAGTGGAAATAATGTACTAACTGATTTTTTGTCCTCTTCAGTCACGAACATAGGCACATAACCACACTTGGAATATCTCTATTTTCTTATATTTTCTCCTTTTGCTTATTTTGCTGCAATCCCTCTCTAAGCTAACTATTAATTTTTTTTCCTTTTTACTGTTCATATTTTGTCACAAACACATTAATCTGATATCTGGTACAAATTATCATCTTTTCTCCTATTTTCCACATGAAGAACAAGACGTCATTATGTGTCTAGGATAATATAGATGAGATATCTCTGATGCAACTGAGATGACTGATTTCAAATCAAAATTCAATATCAGCAGGCCGAATTCTTTTGTTTTCCTGGTAATATAGGCACCCAATATCTTTTTGGGTTTGTTGATTGCTTTATTCCTTTCGGTTTTCCCTAATTTCTTCCGAATTAATAATTTTTTTTAAATATTTGTTCACTATGAATGCTTCAATATAGCTGAAAAGGGAGCCATTGTTATATTGTACAATTCAGACTTCTTGGAAGCAAAAACGAGATGGAGAGAAAAAGTAGTCGAAAATTGAATATTGCAGTCATACATCCAGATCTTGGTATTGGTAATTTATCACCTTCTTTCTCTCCCTCTCTCTTTCTCTCTCTCTCTTACGAGTCTCAAATTTTAATTTGAAAAATGAGATTATTGCTTTAGTTTTTGTTGTGAGATTATTTAACACAATTTCTCTCTTTTTGGAAGCCTGTGTTTGAAACATCCGCTTTTGGATGGGGGTCATGATTTTGAAACAAAAGTTGGAATAGTTATGGGTGGTGATACCAGGACTTGCCAAAAGTGTTATAACACTCCTATTTTATCCCCCTTTTTATTCTCAAAATTTCTTAATAAAATTAATAAGAGTGTTAGAACACCATAATTATGAAAGATGCGCCTGAGGTGCACCTCTTAGCACCTTAAGCCCTGCAAGGTGGTCGATCTTACAAAGGCATGCGCCTTTGTGCGCCTAGGACTGAAGGCAAGGCGCTGTTAAGGCGTGGCTTTGTAATATTTTGCATTTTGTGTGTTTAGAATTTAAATATATCGTATAATCTAAGCCGTTCATTTATAATTTGAACCATCTATTTTAAGTCTTAAAATAGTTTACTATAGGCTTCCCATACCTAATAATCTGAGGAAAAAAGGAAGAAGATTAGGTCATAACATAGAAGTAGTCGCACATCATCCAGACAAGAAGAGATGGAGGCAATGACGCTGCTTCAGCCAACATTCAGATACGATAGAAGCACCAGTTCTTCTTCTTCTTCTTCTTCAGCCACACATGACTGTCAGCTGCTGTTTTCTTCTTTTTTTTTTTTTTGATCAAATAAGTTTTGCTTATATAACACCCTGGTATTGCCAAATTTTTGTTGGATTTTTAGTTATTGAAGAAGATGACTATATTAATCTTAATGATGATGATTGATGACTATGGGTTATAATTATAGTTTTATTATAGAAGATGCTTTAGAAATTTTAGTTATAGGACTATAATTATAATTCTGTCCCTTGAACTTATTCCTTTTTATTTTTTTATATTTTATCTCTTAAATATAGATTATCATTCAATTTTAATTAAAATAATTATTAAACTATAAAAGAATTATAGTTTCTTATTAATTTATTGAGGAATTAAATTATTTTTAGATTTTCTTTAATTTTTATCATCATAGATTATTTATTTGAATTATTAGTATGTTATAATTATTAAGTAATTAATTAAATAAAAACATGTAATTGCATTGAGGGTATGATAATAATTTAGATTAATTTTTGAATTATTCTATATATAAATTAAAAATATTAATTTTGAATTTTTTAAAAAAACTTATATTCAACCAAACACGGTAATCTTATATTCCTGAAATCACTTACCCATAAATTTACTTTCCTACAAAAGTAATTGCGAATAACGATGTTAAATTTCGGTCACCAAACGCCCCCTTAATGTTTTTGTACAATCATATAAATAATGAAATAAAATTTAGCTGATTTACTGATATTAAAAAATAAAATAAGTAATACATAGTAATTTTTTATGTCTAAAAATTATATGTTGATAAAGTTAACAGAAAGATAAATCTTAAATTTTATTTGAAAAATATCAATTAATTCGTTATTAAAAAGTTAATATATTACATTAATTCAAAAAATTTTAAAAGAAATATTCTTCTGTAATACATAATAAATTTTGTAATAAAATCACACAATGATTAAGTTGGTTGGATGATATACTAATATGATGTCTGAGTTTTTAGATTTAAATCTCAAACACTATAATCAAGTTGTGATTAAATTGACCGATTTAGGAATTAACTGATTAATTTATATAAATTATTTAGGTTTCATTTAAATGTGGATTTAACTTTAAACTAAATAATAGTTCGATTTTCAAGTTTACCAATCAAACTAACTGATGATTCAAAGTTGATAACCATGGTGAATATACACATACCTAAATATTCAAACATGTTTGATATGGTTTATAACACATGTTATTTACTAATAACAACATTATAGTAGGAGTATATTATAATAAATCCTGAAAAATTCAAGCTCATTGTTAATGGTAAAACCTAAACTAATGTTCTATATTCTTTCTTATATTAATTTCAATAATACTAAGCTTTTGGTAGGAATGGCAAGGGGATAAATGTGGGTCTCTATAAACTATTTTTGTTTGTTTTATTAATTTCAACTATTTTTGTTGGGGCAAAGAAGTGCAAGACGATTAAATATTTTTGTTTGTTTTATTTATTAGTTTGTAAATTAGTATTAAAATATACTTGTGATTTAAATATTATATATCATATGTGATTCAAATGTTATCTATTGACATTTGCAAAATACTAATTTATATTATATTAGAAACATTCCTACTAAATATAAGAGCAGTTATATTAGTTAACATTCATTGTATCAATTTTTCTATAAAAGTAAAAATAATTATGGAGTACAAATATTATTGATTAAAGTGTAAACATTACCTCCGAGAAAATCTTAGAAATATAGAAATAATAATTAATATTTTGATCCAGTGATATTGTAAAATTATCTAGAAATGAACATTAAGATTTAAAGTTTATTAATATAAAATCTCTCTCTTTCAATATTAAAAAAATAATAATAGTTATTATTCTATAAGAAAAGATTTTAATTTCAAATAAAATGTGAATCTTTTTATGATTAGAAGATAAAAATTTATATTGCTAAGAAAATGATAAGCAATCAAATAAAATTTTAACTTCTTGAGGTAAATAGTTTAGTAGTTAAATATCTTTTCCAGCCATAGCTGTAGAATGTGATAAAATTATTACTTCTACTTTTATATTAGGTGCTTTTGAGACAATAGATAAGTTTGTAAGAATTGTAGTTTCATTCCCATAATTTATAGTGAAATTGCAGTTTTAGTCAATTATGATACTTCAAAATAGATTTTTTAAAAAATACATTTTTTTTTTTATCATTTCTCTATATTTGGCATCATTCTTGAAGATTGTAGACTGATCTTGATTCCAACGATAAAAAAATATATATTTATATGTTTATTTATTATCATTTTGTATTCGAATTCACTTGTAGTTATGAAAATATAATTTTTTTAATAAATTCGTTAGACTTAATATAGATAAACTTAGTATATAAATAAAGAAAAAACTGTAATTAGACCAACAAAATTTTGTGAAGTGTATTGAACATTATTTATGGT
Source organism: Omphalea diandra (assembly GCA_949677035.1). Classification (NCBI taxonomy): domain Eukaryota; kingdom Viridiplantae; phylum Streptophyta; class Magnoliopsida; order Malpighiales; family Euphorbiaceae; genus Omphalea; species Omphalea diandra. The sequence continues at coordinate 7,078 of CATIWR010237822.1, read as the reverse complement.
GAATAAGATTGGTCAAGTCAATCTATTTATTATAGCACTAGGATATCAATATTATAATATGGATTTTTTCTAATCACTTAAATAATGTTTTTTTTTTCTTTCGTTAATGTAATTTTAATTGGGTGTAAATTTTACAACTTAACTGTTCTAAGAACCACTATAAATATTATTGAATAAAAATTTTCAAGAAAATGAAGCTTATAATTTGTGAAAATAAAAAATATATATAAAAGAATCATGTAAGATCCTTTTGGAAACTACCTATGACTTGCAATTTTGAAGAAAAATTGATGAGAACATGCATGCCAAAAAATAATCTAACATCTTTCTTTCATGCATGACCACATCTTGCCTAAAGAAATCATTTCCTGCTGATCACCAAACCCTAAACCCCATAACCGAAGCTATTGATGGTGAGAATTAAACCACACAATCAATTAAGCAGGAGACGTAGAGATGTCTCTGCCATACAACACAATCTCTTCTTACGTGTAATAAAAGTCCAACTCTCTCTCATGCGAATGTGGAATATCATAATCACTTTTCCGTTTTTGTTTTTTTATGGTTTACCAAATTAAAATTTTCATATTCCTTGCAGAAAACTAATTATGGTTACTTTGTTTTCAACAAAATAAATCTTCTTTCGTATATTATCACCGTTGGATCAAAATTTTGTTATAACAACAAAATTTTTCTTTGTTAGGAATAAAGCAATCATAAGCTTCACTAATCTATCATGGAGAAAATAAAAAAATGTATTATATATTAGTACTTTCATAATTGAATTTATCATGGTAAATATATTTATATATATATTAGTATTTTGATAATTGAATTGGATAGAACCTGTAAAATTAAAAGTAGATCAATAATTTTGTTTGATTAAAAATAAAAAAATCAATTAAAATTAGAAAAAAATTTAATTAAAATCAATCATAATTGAAAATAAAATCAAACAAGTTTAATATAAAACTACATCCTTCATATTATTTTACTTAAAATTTAAATATTAAAATATTTTTTTATTATTTTTCATATTATAATTTTTTATTTTAAACATTATATAAGTATTATTTATATATATTTTAATTTATTATAATATCTAATTTTGATAAATTGATAAATTCATTGAATCGCGAATCAATTAATAAACTGATTTAGTCTCCGCTTTAATTTTAAAAATATTGCATATCATAGTAAGCGATACTAAAATTATGTAAATAAAAAAAAATATTTAATCTAGATGATCAATTGTAATTACCACATATGTATGGGTTACAACCCAAACCCAAAGAAAACAAGAAGGAAAGGCCCATGAAGCCTAACCAGCCAGCCCAACCCAAGAAAAATTAAAGAGCGAACTAGGGCTTATCATCTTACCACTTGTATAAAAAACACTCACTAGCCGCTCTGTCTTCTCTTTAGGGTTTCATTTTATATCTTCGGTATTTGCTCTGCATCGTGAAATTTTCTCTATTTTCTATCACTTGCTTGATTAATCTAACTGCTCTTTCTTTTTTTGGTTAGCAGGAAAGAAACCTGTGAAGATCGTTTCTTGAAAGCTTCCAATCATGAGGCATGAATAAAGATCTGATCTTTTGCTAATGCTTGTCATTCCGTTTTGTTTTAAGTTGCATTTTTTTTTCTCTGTTTTGTATTCCTGACTGTGATTTGGTATACGTTGATGGGCAAAAGTTTGTAATCTGAGATGAAACATGGGGAAGGTGGGGAAGGTTGTCTTCACTGTTGTTGAAATGAATGTGCTTAGCTTCTTATTCGACATATTTTGGCCAATTATTTATTCATTTATTTATTTTTGTGCTTTAGTGTCTAAATAGAACTGGGCTGCTTTTTCTTTTATTTTATTAAAATGAGTTATTGACTGTTGACTATCCTTGTTGTGCATCTTCCCGAGTTTCAAATGTCCATTTCTAATGTGAATGTATGTTTAGTTGTACTATTGATTTATGGGGTATGATGATTATATTCGAGGAGAAAGGGGAGAAATATTAGTGACTTAAAAAAAATTTGCGTTGGCTTTTGAGGTTTTTCTTTTCCTTCCCTGTGTATATAAATGATGGAATGTAAGCTGGGTGTTTGATGATTCATCTTGTGTTTCCTTGAATGAATATTGGGATATTTCATCTACTGCAGTAAGCTTCAGAGCGAGGCATTAAGAGAAGCCATCTCTACTATTATGGCTGCTTCTAAAGAGAAGCAGCGTAACTTCACTGAGACAATTGAGCTCCAGATTGGACTGAAGAACTATGATCCCCAAAAGGATAAGCGTTTCAGTGGCTCTGTAAAGTTGCCTCACATCCCTCGTCCTAAGATGAAGATTTGCATGCTTGGAGATGCTCAGCATGTTGAGGAGGTATAATGCAATAACCCTTTTGTTTTACTTGGTGCTTAATTATTGTGGGCTTTGGTTATTGCAAGTCTGTGCCATGTGATCCATTTGGAGTCTAAACTGTGGAACTGCTTATGGTTGTGATGTTGTGTTTTTTTTTTTTCCTTATGCTAATAGCATCTCAACAAGTATCCCCTCCTTTGATGGAGTGTTTGGTAGCTGTGCTGATAAGTAAAATGCTAGAATAGATAGGAAAATTGCTCTATACACTTAAATGGGATTTGAATATTGGACATTGACTCTCTCTTCATTTTCTTTCAATACTCTTATGCTGCCTTGTTGTATGAGTTGCTATTTTTTTATTTGATCTTTACTTCTTGATGGTTCTCTGCATCATATCAAATATGCTCTACCATATTGTTCTTTTTATATATTCCTACAAATTTGAACTGGTGGTTAGATTGTTCTCTGTTGTATTGTTATTTAGTTTGCGCTCTTTTCAGTTTATCTCAATGGTATCTTAATGAAATTCATTGGCTGTTTTTGAATCACGTTTATGTGCTTTGACCATTTCCACTTCAGTGTCATTACTTGTCTTCAAAATGTCAACATTATCTTTGTAAAGAAGGTCCTCTTCTTGTTTTCTGTCCTCTCCCTTCACTCAAAACCCTTATATGAATGTTATCTATGTAAAGACTGATTTGGATTCCATTTTCTACTGATGTTGAGGATAATTTTGTGGAATTGCTTAATTTATACGGACAGGCTGAGGGAATAGGTTTGCAATGGATGGATGTTGAAGCACTGAAGAAGCTGAACAAGAATAAGAAACTGGTAAAGAAACTTGCGAAGCAATACCATGCTTTTTTGGCTTCAGAGTCTGTTATCAAGCAAATTCCCCGTCTTCTAGGCCCTGGTCTTAACAAAGCAGGCTAGTTTCTTAGACCTATTTCATGCTTGCTTTTACTGCCTGCATGAATTTTGTTTGTGTAGAATTGTGAAGATCTGTTACATATTCTTATGCTTTTTGCTAACACAGGAAAGTTCCCTACCCTTGTGACTCACCAAGAGTCCCTAGAGTCTAAAGTGAATGAAACAAAAGCAACAGTGAAGTTCCAACTAAAGAAAGTTCTTTGCATGGGAGTTGCTGTCGGCAACTGTGCAATGGAGGAGAAGCAGGTTTTCCAAAATGTGCAGATGAGTGTCAACTTCCTTGTTTCATTACTGAAGAAGAACTGGCAGAATGTAAGTGTCAATGGCTCTTAGCTTTTGTTTGGCTTTGCTGATTATCAGTTACTAGTTTATTGTTTAGAGGCTTTTGTGCTATAGTAGACTTCCTGTCCCTTTGATTTGTGTCCTATTTACAAACAATTTTTTTGCATATTGTTTTAGATTCGATCATGTGTTAAATGAATTCATCTAAATTTTTTTTAATGGAAATCAGGTGAAATGCCTACACCTCAAGACTACCATGGGAGCACCACAGCGCATCTTTTAAGGAGTACTTAAGTTTGCATTTTGGAGTTGTGTACTGTAGATCACTGCCTTTTATTTATAGAGGTGTTTTACTTGAACGTGCAAAATTTTTTCTTGGATGTCTTTTTTGTTTTGTTTTGTTGAAACTGCTAGTAACATTATAATTCTAAACTTTAGAGTTTTTATTTGAGAAAGGACTTGAATTTCCTTGCTTTCAGTAAAATGATGTCTGGTGTCACCAGCTGTGTATTGTCTTGTCAGTTATCTGACGATCTCAACTTCTCATGATGGCATGCCCATCTTGCTTCAATTGCTACTTTACCATCTTCAATAACCATTAGGTGCAGTAATCATCAAGCGTAAATTCCGGGCATGAGCCAAGGTCATTGCAACCGTTGGTGTAGCTACCTTTGTGTGAGACCGTTGCCTAGCATTGTTTTTGTATTTGCATTACTAGTAAAAAGTTGAAATCTATAATGTGAGGCAAGGTGAAGCACAAAATTATTATGTGAGGGAAGGTGTCCATTGGTTATTTTTTAGCTATGAGGGATGCATTCATCAAAAATGCTAATCGAATCGATGATGTAACTATTTATTGGAACTTGAAATTATATTAAAAAAAAAATCCACTGTGGTAGTAAGGGACGGTAATAAGCGATTTCTGGTTATACTACGTGAACAAGGTGAGGCTGTTTGTGTGTCCAAGAACTGAATTAACAAATAACTGAATACAGTGGTTATTACAATTTGGGAATGGAAGAATCTGTGGAAATTAAAGATTCCAAGCAAAATTCGAATCTTCATGTGGCGGGCAGTTAATGAATGTCTTCCTGTGGCAGACCATTCAAAAACGCTTCCTTCATTTTGATGGTAACTGTAACCTATGTTTGCAACCGGAAACAGCAGAACACTTCGTCTTTGATTGCAGGATAGCGAGGGAAGTTTGGTTTAACTCACCATTGGGTTTGCAGTTCTCAATGATACAGGGGCAAAATACGAAAGAGCGATGGAATGCAATTTGTGTCGGTATTGCTACCCATCCAGATTCCTCTATTGAAGTGGAACAAGCAACATTTATTTGTTGGAAAACTTGGAAAGGCTAGTAATGCTAGTATCTTTGAAGGGTTTCCCAGGGATGGTTGTCGTTTTCTTTGGTAGCCGCAAAGGAGCGGAATGAGTTCGGACAAGCGGTATCAACCTTTGACTCCCCTATGTTAGAGAACCGTTTGGTGTCTCGGGGTTGGCAACCTCCTAGTCCTAGATATATCAAGCTTAACGTTGATGTGGCAGTCGATAAAGGAAACAATTGGGGAGCTGTGGGTGTTGTTGAGAGAGAATATTCAGGTTCAGACCTCTTTTCTGGTTCAAAAAGGTACGGAGCCATTCTCCTTGAAGGTTTGACCCTCAGAGAGGCAATAACTGTTGCAAAATATAAAGGGATCACGAATGCTATCTTTGAAGGAGATGCAAAGCAAATTATCCAGGCTGCAAATAAGCAAATTGAGCTACCACAGGAGGCTGCCATTCCGCTAGCAGACGTAGAGTTTCACCTGTCTTCTTTCGATTCTGCAACTTTTAGTTGTCTTTAGGAATTTGTAACTGGGTGGCTCATCTCATAGCCAAAAAAGCCCTTCATGATGTACTGTTTAATTATCATCCGGCTCTCCAAGTAAGGTGGCTTCAGGAGTCTGTGCACCTGTATTAGCCTCTTGCTTCTATCGTATCAGCTTTTTCCATATATGAAAGCTTTCTATCTTTGGCCAAAATATATATATATATTAGTTGTTCATTTCATGGCCAAAATATATATTCATTTCATTTCATGTTTTATAAACTAAGGTTAACTATCTTATCCCTTGGAAAGCTACCATTGGATGATTGGCTTTTTCAGAATCAAAGCATAACTGGAATTCTTATATCAAACTTTACATTCATGGTAGGAAATGTGTGGCTAATCTGTGGATAGAGGAAGTTACCATTGTATAAAAAGCATACTCAGACTCGGAGCATGACTGGAGTTCTTTCTCACCTTTTCTTCCCTCGTTTTAATTATTTCCTTTGTTTTCTTTACATACATTGTAATAACTACGAAACAAATTTTCACCAGAAATTTAGAGCAATGTAAAGTGTATGGTGTTAGGATATTGATCAAGTTTGTAATTGGGCTGTCCATGTTGTGGCAGATCCAGAAGAAGCCATTATTAGTTCTTGTTTGTGGAATTATATAGTCCTCATATAAGTAGTTCTTGGAGTTAGCTGCCATCTTTACATTGAAAATAGCCATGTCATCATCTGCTTATCATCCAAATATCAGAATCTTTCCCTGTGCAAGTACTTGTTATATACCCTATCTTGTTTTGCTGAACCCTCCTGCATTTGAGGGAAGGAAGCATGATTCTTGTGCTATCTCTTCATTATTTACAAAGGATTGTTAGCATATTATATACTTGAGCTGATGGTTGCATAACTGCCTAGCAGCTGGTCCCAGGTCCTTTAATAAATATATAATCCCAGAGAGTAGAAGCCAAACCACGGATGTGACCAGGCTGTCTGCTAACATTTGGGTCAAAGAAAGCAGGCACGGAGAAACAAAGACTTTCATTGATTTCTTTTTCAATTACATGTGGAGTGAACTGCATGTGTATTTTAAAATAGTGAAAGCTCTATGTGGAAAGTTATTCAACTAATGTGTTTTATGTGGATGATCTAATTTGATTATTTTATTTATAACATTTGTATTCTTTCACGTTTCATATGTTTACAGGTGACATTTATTATTTGGTAAACTATATTTGTTTTGATTTTTTTAGTGTTACAACCTTTAAAATTCTTCATAAGATTTATATCAATGTTAAGATGAATATTATACTAAAGAAAATGTTGAGATGAATACTCACATTACCATGGAAGCTAATGAGGTTTTGATCCAGTGATAAGGGAAAAAAAAAAAACCTCACAATTTATGCTTGACTATTAAGAGTCTTTTTGAGATTATTATTAAGTGTTAAAAAAATATATAAGTTTAGAATTTATTTGATTTAATTGATTGATTTTTTTTTTGTAAATTACTTTTATCAAAATCTCCCTTTAAAAAAATATCAATTGATCTATTGCTTTTGAAAAGCAATTTTAAAATTTAAAGAAATAAAAAAATTGTAAAAGCTAATGTACTAACCACAATCCTAAACAGATCCTAAAAGATTTCAAGTTTATTTTTTAATAATGTCATATAAGAATTATTATGGCATTATG
>CATIWR010237814.1:0-55134 GCA_949677035.1 Omphalea diandra | reverse complement strand
TTTAGGCCCTCTTAGCCATAAAATTTAAAGATATTTTTGAAATCTATATTTGATATATTATTTATTTTCTATTAACTTTTTCATGCTAAACTTAAATATTTTTCAAAATTATGATATATCAAAGAGTTGCAAAACACAAACTAAATATAATACTATAAAAAAGTATGTTTGACATTTCTATTATAAAATTTAATTTTGCTTATTAAACTTTCCTGTTTCTAGGTTTTAGAAATATTTTATTCAACTTATAAAAGTATTTTATTTACATATATTGTAAATCTAATTAAATAGCATTTATCAAAATCTTTAGATATTAATTTCTTTTAAAATCAAAATTTTTATATAAAATCACATTGAAAAATTAATAATCAATTTCTATTCATAAATTTATATTGAAAAATTTATAATTAAGTAGAAAATATTCTCCTAATTTTTATCTTAAAATCAACTATTACGATAGAAATATCAAACTCACCCTATCAGCACTTAGTATAACATGACAAGAGTCATTTTATCAAACAGCCTCAATATATTTAGTCTTTTGTTTTAGTGCTTGAAGCCTTTTCTTAGTGACTACAGATTGTGCTAAGGTCTAATTTTTTCTCTCTTTTATTAATTTTATTTCCTTAATAAAATGCTCTTTACTTAAAAGTAAATGTCACTTGGTTTTTTGGTAGATCCTAATTTTATAAATGAAAAGCAATATGCTGATGCAATGGCACAATAAAATTCAAACATTGCTTATCGAGTGATTTTCGCTCAAGCTGTAAAAGAGTCTGCTACTGATTAAAAAATGTAAAAATATAGTTTTTTTATGAATTTATTAAATTTAATATAAATAAATTTATTTAAACCGATTTAAAAAGAAATGTACCGAATTTCATTAATAACCCATTACTGCATAATTTTTAGAAAGAAAATCAAACATTGTTTATACCAAAATATGCAAATGAAATTATTAAAATTTCAATATGATATCAAGACCACAAATAACATCCCATTGATCTATACAAATCTTCTATTTTTCAGACCCACAAATTTCTATCCGGCTATCTCCACTATAACAATTAAAACTACTGGTGTTAAATTTGTGCGACAACGATCTATCTCTTAATTGTGATATAATGTGATAGAAGAAATTTAAATTATTGAATAGATCAACTATATTGATGCGATAACATGCGCTATTATTTTAATTCTTCTATAATGTTATTATTCAAATTGTGAATTGGTTTGATGAAAATCAATTATATAGAGATACAAAAAATCTGAATTACATATATACTAAATGGGTAAGTTTTTTTTTTTTTTTAGTAGTGCAGATATTATTAAAAAGAAAAAAGACAGAACAAAAGAGATTTTACTTATGTCATGTCCTAAGTGAAAAGGTAAAAGACATTCAATAATGAGAGTCTTAGGAAGCCATCGAACTTCTTTCAAAACTAACTTTTTATTTTTAGAATATTTTTTCAATACTAATTTTAACATTGTTAAGAGCATCTGATTGTGATGTAACTATTCTCTCTCTCTGTCCTTAATATTTTACTTGGCCAGTTAAAAAAAAAAAGTTCAACCAGAAAATGATAATAATTTTCTCATTTAAATAACAGAAAATGACTTATTCTTATAATATGGATTTTTCTTACCTACGCCTAAAATATATTCACTCAAGAGTGAATGTGATCCCACGTTTAAGGAATGTAATAGGTTAAAAAGTAAGTTAATGAGAAGAAAATTATTGCTCAAATTGATTAGATATATGTAAAATAAAATGCGCACGTATATATAATTTTTTTCACATATATTTTTAGTAGTGATGTATAACCAAACCAAATTTTAAGAGTCTATCACTCGCTATCTTTTATTTTTTAATTAATTTAGTTTAGCTATATATAAGCATGCCAATAACCTTAGCTATTCATATAGTATAGGTCCAAATAAGTGTCTCTAAGCAATGGCATCCTCACACCCAGCTGATAGTCTTGAGAACTTCAATTCAGTGCTTAGTGTTCAGGAGCTCATAAAAAAGCCCACAGTTTCAATCCCACAACCCTATGTTCAGTTTGATGTTGAAACCTTTGTTTCTGATAATAATTCCTTTCCATCAGTTCCCACTATTGACTTGGAACTATTGCTTTCAAAGGAAACCGCAGAGTTGGAACTAGAGAAACTGCACTCTACTTGCATAGAATGGGGTCTCTTTCAGGTTTTTCAAGATTTTAATTACGTTCTTTTTGTTAACCATAATTATATGTATGAATCCCTATTTTTCCTATACAATCAACACATAACACTACGAATAAACTTCCAATCTTGTATCTTTATATATTATTTTATTTATTATGTGTGTTGTGTATGTTAACTGCTCAAAATCTTTTTATCATATTATCTTCAATAAAATGTGAATTTACGAAAACGTTGCAAAGAAAGAGCTAATCAATTGTGCAGGTGAATAAATAAATTCACGAAACGATAGAAGTTGCAAATACTATTAAAAATAATCTAACTTTTAATATATATGGTTTAAAAGTTGGTGAACCATGGAGTTAGCTCTTCGCTGCTGGACCAGCTGAAACATGAGATTGAAGCATTCTATGTGCTTCCCTTAGAAGAGAAAATGAAATACAAGGTAAGGGAAGGCGACTTTGAAGGGTATGGAACCGTGGCCAGACTGAGAGGAAAGCTTGACTGGGGTGACCGCCTGTACTTCATTACCAACCCTATTCATAGAAGAAAGCCTCACCTTCTTCCTGAGCTCCCTTCATCCATGAGGTTCTTTCTCTCTCTCTCTCTCTCTCTCTATTAACAAGAACATTGTAGTCCTCTGAAACAATTAAGTCAAAGACTGCTCATTGGTATTTTTCTCTTTTAACATTTATTATATTGTTTGTTTACTTTCATGCAGAAATATATTGGAGAGTTATATATTGGAAGTACAAAACCTAGCAAAGAAACTACTTGGATTTTTAGCAGACTGTCTAAAGATTGACAAGAAGGGGATGGAGGAGATGTTTGATGATGGGAATCAAGCGATAAGGATGACATATTATCCTCCATGCCCACAACCAAAGTTGGCACTGCGAATCACTCCTCACTCGGATGGTAGTGGGATCACAATCCTTAACCAGGTTAATGAAGTTGATGGTCTTCAGGTTAAAAAGGATGGTGCTTTGATTCCTGTTAGCTACCTCCCAGATGCATTTGTTGTGAATTTGGGAGACATTCTTGAGGTAATTGGTCTTTTAATTTTCCTTAATCTCCCTCATGATTAGATAATTATAATAATTTCCAAAATGCTTGTGAAGTATTGAATCAGTCTATGAACATTAACTTATTTTTCCTTTGATATATATATATATATATATATATATTTCTTTTAGACCTTGAGCGACGGGCTGTATCATAGCATCGAGCACAGAGCAACAGTAAATTCAGAGAAAGAAAGGATTTCTGTTGCTTTTTTCGTCAGCCCAAAATTTGAAACAGAAGTTAAGCGAGCAACTAGTCTACTTAACCCACAAAACCCACCAATATTTAGAAGAATGCCAATGGAAAAATATGTCCAAGCTTTCTTCTCGCGTAAAACTCAATGGGAAATCATTCTTGGAGCTTATGAAAATTGAGAATGGGGATGGGAATTAGCATCATCATTGTATGGTTATAAATGGATATGGTACTATATATATATATATATACTACTGAGACCTAATATACATAAAATTGTGTGTGTGTGCGTGTATGTGTGTTATAGTGCACTATACCAGTCATTAACAAAATAATTGTATATTTGCTATTATGATATTATATATTCCGTGTATGAATGACATTCACAGAAATAAAAGCGAAGTATATGTTTATCATTTTGATTTAAGAAAGTAATTCTCGTTTTATTTAATTCAATCATTGCGCTATGCGAGGACTTTTGCTTGTAGCCTTGGGCTTTCCACCAGGTCCAGGTTTATATTCTTTACTTATAAAAGAAAAGAAACAAATTAAAAATGAAATGAAAATCAGAACATTAATCTCTTTTCCTAGTGTCTTTTCTCTACTCATTGATTATTCCTACAAGATAGTACCAAAAATCAATTCATCATACAAAATTTCACAATGATTAAGAATGATAATAATTATAAAAGCAAAAATATATGATGTGATCTTGGCCACTTAAATAAATTTATACATAATGATCATTGCATAAAATTAAGATAATATTGATTAATATCATATTATAATAATTTTTATACTTTATGTTATAGTTTTAATAATATTTAGGAGTATAATCAAGTTGTTATTAAATTTGGACTCAACTCCATTGTATAATGAGGCTTACAATGTAATTCTTGGTTTTTTTTTTTTTTGTTAATCTTCAACTTATTTTGATGACATACTCGAGCTTAATTGAATTCATCTCAATTATTTATGCAAAATCTTTTTATAATTTTGAAATTAAACATGAATAAATTTGATTAAATGTAAAATTTAAATTGATTTAATTTAATTTAAATATTTATATAAATCTATTAAAATGTAAAATATAAAGTAGTAAAAATATTAGAACTCTGTAGATTCAAGAGTCTCTTAAGACAAGTTTTTTAATATTTGAATTTTACTTGATAATTTATCTGAATAATTTAAATTTGAGCTTAAATTAATATCAAATGAATCTTAAATATTTTTTCAAATTGATTGGGAATAACTCATAAATTATCATGGGAGACACTTCATTACAAGAATTTATAAGCAATTTAATGAATATAAAATTTTTGTGTTTGGATAAACATAAATTTTTTAAAATTTTAAATTAATTTATTTAGTTATATATAGAAAAGTTCAAAAAAATTAACTAAGATTGCTATCTTGCCCCTAATATGATTAGATAATTATTTAGGCTCTGTTTGTTTTACAAAAATATCTCAGAAAAATATTTTCTATATTTTTTGATTTGATGCATTCAAAAAAGTTGGTCAATATAAAATGTTCTTCTAATAAAAAATTAAAGTAAGTCATTTTTCAAATTTTATCAAATTTATTAAAATAAAAAATTAATTATATAAATATAATTATTTATTATCATTTGTTATCTTTAACTATCGACACTTATTATCGGTTATCGTCAGCCAATAATGATTATTGAAAATGAATGGGACTTATAAAAAAATTATTTTTAGTATAATTTTATATTAAATAATATAAATATGAAACATTTATGACTTAAATTTTATTATAATCTTATAAATCAAAAGAAAATTAATATTTTTTTTTGTGATTTCTTCCAAATACCAAAAAATATATTGCCAAAAAATAATTTTTCAAACAATTATTTTTTATGAAATAAATAAAGTTTTAATTAATTTTTATAAAAAAGCCTTGTATAATAAAAGTTATCATAGTGATGACTCAAATACGAAATATAAATATTATTAAACATATCAAATAATTGTAAATTTATTATAGTGATCTTTTAATATGAAATATAAATATTATTTAAAATTTTTTGATAATTATTTTCTTAAAAAAGTATTGAATAACTATAATATGTTATCATTATTTTATATATTTTATGATAATAAAAATTTAAAAAATTATCTAATTAGTTAATAAATCAATAAATGAATGTATTTTTATAATTTAATAATCATTTTAATTCAAATCGAATAATGACCTATATTTTTTATTTTATTTAGACTCGTATTAAATAAATACATAAATTTAATTAAATAAATAAAAGTACGTAATATAATTTTATATATTATATTAATTAAAGATATATTTGTCTATATATGTTTATATAATTTCAATAGTTATAAAAAAATAATTTTCATACTATCTGAGAGAAGAAATAATATTTTTCTATATAGAACAAAAAATAATATGAAATTCATAAATTGAAAAACTTAGCTTTCTCGAAATGTAGTATTTTCATATAAGTCAAATATTAAAATTTGGTATTGCTGAAATACTGTCCCTTTAAAACCTGTACAGCAAGCGTCCCTTTGAATCAGATACGTGTCAAAAAAGAAAATGAACCAAAACAATACAACTCCGAATGTGCCCGACCCGATCGTTTGGACAGCTATCCACTCACCAATATAGAAAACAGGTCTAGACCTTTCTCTGCGTTGCATCAGTAATTCACAACTCTCTACCAATAGGGGAAGAAGATGGCGGTGGAAGAGGCGCAGAAATCGTTATTATCATCGTTATCAGAGGAAACAACCATTCCAAACCCTAACCCCAGGGCGGAAGACGGCGCCAACGATGATGATGAGGCAGAAGAAGGAGAGATCGTGGAGGAGGAATCGAAATCAAGCGGTGCAGTAACGTACGAGCCGCATCCGCTGGAGCACCAATGGACCTTCTGGTTCGATAATCTATCGGCCAAGTTGAAGCAGTCCGCTTGGGGAAGCTCCATGAGATCTATCTTTACATTCGCTACTATCGAGGAGTTTTGGAGGTCAATAATCAAACATTTCCTAATCTTTCTTTATTTTCTTTGCGATAAATAATTGGCGTCTGAACAGTAGGTTTAGTATCAGAACTTTTGCTTGGTTAATGATAGAATTGATGCAGGGAAAGGAAAAGGTTTTTTTTTTCCTTAGTTTTTTTAATTTTTATTTTGATGGCTGATCGGAGTTTTGGTGCATTTCTTAGGGGTGGTTGTTTTATGTTTATTATTTGAGTAATTAATGTTGTATGCTTTAGACTTGTGTCCATTAAACTTCATCAAGAAATGCTCGAGTTATTAATGTAGATACTTTATTCTCCTCAAGATGGAGGAAGAAGGTGTACATATTTTTATGTATGTCCATCGAGCCTCATTAGGATATGCTTCTCTCCAGATATATAGTTTTCTTTGCCCTCAGACTTATCATTGTTACAGGGTTAGTGTTTTAAGAATTTTGATTTTGTACTGCTTTAAGTGAGCCGACTTAAATGCTTGCTTTTATTGTTAGTGGATTTTCCAAGAGTGTAGCGCTAATTTAGTTAATTGTTGAAAGGAATGTAACTTTCAAATCTAGTTAAACATTCTTTCAGACTGATGGGCATGGGCTTATACCAGAAAGCAAACCATGTGCTCTTGTAGGGTTTTAGTTTTGGATTTGATAAAGTGCAGTGTGCTTTAATCACTAAGTTGTGCTTTAGTTGGCTGGATATTGCTTGTAGCCAATTTTAAGCATTGTCTGTGTACTTCATAGAATAGTTAGAAGCAAAAATTAGGAAACCAGATTAATTTTTAGAACAATATTAAATTCTTTAGAAAGAGATATGTGTATGTATTATTATGTGGCCGTGCTAGAAAGCGAAACATGGATAAATGTTTTGAAGTTGGATGTTGATAGTTTTCCATGCAGAAACAATGATACATGTACATAATTTTAATCATATGCATATGTCATGCGTGGGAATTATTTCTTTAGAGAGTTTGTTGGCATGACCTTCGTATTTTTCTTGGAAGACCATAAGCTCTTGAGGTTTTGTAAGGAATGAATTGGTCACATTGCAATATACATGCTCCAGAACAGGTATCTAGCGAACTGTCAAGGAGAGGAAATAATTAGCTTTTGTTGTTGGTTCTTTTTATCTCCACGAGCTCAATTCCAATTTATGAGGTTTCACCTCCTATTATATTTTTCTTTCAAATGTAAGTTAACTCTCACAACTTCACGCATGAAATTTATTATGTTTTCAGTGTTTATAATAATATCCATCGTCCAAGCAAGTTGGCTGTGGGAACAGACTTTCACTGTTTCAAATATAAAATTGTGCCAAAATGGGAGGACCCTGTTTGTGCTAATGGAGGGAAATGGACTGTGAACCTTCCTAAAGGAAAATCTGATACCTACTGGTTGTATACAGTATGTTTCTATACTAGTATGAGTTTATGACCTATTTTAATTAACACTGCCAGCTACAGGATGGGGCTTCTTACATTCTTTATTACTTTTGTTAGTTGCTGGCTATGATTGGAGAGCAGTTTGATCACGGTGATGAAATCTGTGGAGCAGTTGTCAGTGTCAGAGGGAAGCAGGAAAGGATAGCTCTTTGGACCAAGAATGCTTCAAATGAAGCTGCTCAGGTAACTGTTTTTCTTTCACTTAAAAAAAATTAGAAAAAGGAAATTAATACTAATCAAAATCTATCTAGTTATGTCATTATGTTCTTTGTGTTGGTATCATAACTGACTCCCATCATATCATCAATTTAGTTCTTTCTCATGTTACCTATCCCAAAATGTGGTTTTAGAGATTAATGAAATTAACTATCTTTCTGCAGCTGAGCATTGGAAAACAATGGAAGGAGTTTCTTGACTATAATGAATCTATTGGGTTCATATTCCATGTAAAGATATATATTTTTTTTTTTTTAAATCTTAAGTTTTATCCTTTTATTTGATTGTTCACACCAATTCACACCAAATGAAAAAGATACTGAAATTTGTGTTGTTGTCTGCTCTTTCAGGAGGATGCAAAGAAGCATGACAGGGCTGCAAAGAATCGCTACACTATATGAGTTGTACTAGTCTCGTCTGCCTACTGCAGACTGGATATAGTCCGTAGGAATTTAGAACATCTTGGACTGCCTAATGTTAAAACATCTTATGAATGCATCTTTTCATTTACTTGGATATGTAATTGCTATTTTCATTAATCCAGTTTTAGAAGTTTTTGCCGTCCTTGTCTGTATCCAAATCATGTCATAAACAATGGGCATTGGGCAAGCATATTACAGTAGCTCACGAACGAAATTTCAGATCGGGGAACGTCCCCTGAAGCACACCTTATTTGCTCATTATTTACTCCGCTTAAGTATTGGTTAGACTTGTTCACTAAGTAAAACTGATGCCTGTTGCACGGACGCATCCAGATTTGCTTCTAGAGAGGGTGATTTGCATTAAAATCAATAAAACCAGTATTTGCCTGCTGGGTGAAAAGGATTAGTTTATAAGGCCAAATTCAACCACAATATCCTTGCAGCAAGCACCAATCCGAAAATAAGAAAAGAAAGTTGCCCATTCACCTATCTTATATTTATCCTATAAAATACTGATATACTGATTACAAGGTCAAAACCCAAATCCCCTACAAAAATATATGCATTTACAAATAATACTCCTGTCTCACTAACTGCTGCAGTTACTAATAGTAACAAAGGAAAAGAACTAAAATAAACCCTTCACTGTTTTAGATCATTTCATGGAAATATTTCTCCTTCCTCTCCATCCCCATTCAGTATCTCATCCTCATCAACGCTGTCATCCTTTATGAAAAGCCCCAAACGTTCCAGTGGGTTCCTAAAATAAGCTCCTTCAATTCCTCCCATTGCCACTTCAACATCTTTGCCGTAAAATGGAACATTATAGTATAGTGAACCCCCGCCAAGCATCTCAAGTTCTTTAAGAAGCTCTAGGTTTTGATCAATCCCAGCAGTTTTTTCCATCTGGACAGAGGCAAACAAGAGTATCGCATGAGATTATCATTTTATGTAGACCCCACCACACGAAACCTACAAAATAAATCAATTGCTCATATGTCAACCTTCTGCAATGCAAGTCGAGCAGCTTCCCTTTCTTTTTCCCGTTGTTTTTTCAATTCAATTTCTTCCCTCTTTCGTGAGGCAGCTTCTGCTTCTCTGATATGGGCTTCAATCAATGCCTTCTCTGTACAGTTCAAAAATTTAAAATCAAAACTAGCACAAGATTAACGCTGACAAATTCAACCATTCGTAACCCCCAGAGTCTGCAATTACCTTCGCGTTGCCACTTTTCCAACCTTTCCTTTTCTTGCCGCAGCTTAACTGGATCAGCCTTGTCACCCTAACAACAAGCAATAGGCCAAATGAAAAAACAAGCCTCTAAACCATCATCCTATCCACATCATGTTGAGCACGCATTACAATTTAACATCAAAACCAATTCCCTCAACCACTATTTGGTGAAGCAAAGAATCAAATAAAAAAGGGCCTCACGTTATCCAGGCACGTCTTATGCTGTGCTTTTAAGATTGTCTCTGCAAAGCGATGCTTTAGCCTTGCAGCTCGAAGCGCTTTTGTTGGAGACAGTTGTACATCAAAAATAGGAGGTCTCCACACTAAACAAACAACTAAAGGAAAAATTAATAAAAGCTAAAATGTCTACTGAAGCAGCTTAAGTTCAAAGTTAAGCCTTAAGTTGGGGCATAAATAATACTATACCAACCTTCGCCAGAAGTCGCATCTGTTGCAGATGCAGTAGGCTGAGAACTAGGGCATATATTTTCCTCATCCAAAGCACTTACAGCCCCTTAACAAAAGCACTAAATAATCAGGTTACCAAATACTAATGGTAGCATCTCAGAGGAAAAAAATTGTAAAATGAAAATTCTCTCACCATCGGAATCTGGATCTGATTTACTCATCTGTGAAGTCAATAAGCTTTTTCCCTGGCAATTGACAAGTTTAATCATACAATGCAGTGAATAGACAGTGAGTATATATCATGACGACTAACATAAAAGTTTTGAACAATAAATAGAAAAACAAGAAGTTACCGATTTCAAGAAATCAAGAGTACATGCATGATTATCTCTGCCTGATGACCTCTCAGAAGATATATCTAAACCAAGGGGTAAAAAATAATGTTGTCAAATAAAATACTGGATTTACAACACAACCATACCAAGAAAAAAGATCAACAAACAACCTGAAGAAGCATGTGCTGAATCACTGGGCAGGCTACAGTGGCAGGCACTCCTCCCACATGCACCACATTCCCTGACTGGGCTCAATAACAGCTTGACATTGCCAGAGCCAAAAGCATGTTTACCACTACTATCAGTGCCTAAAGACACATTGCCAATTAGCTCCAATAAAGTGCAATAAAGCAGAAAGCGTAGTCTCCCACTTTATACCTTTACAAGAAACCTGTTCTGATGCCTTCCGCCTGCACTTCTCTGCTGGTTTAGAAAGCTGTACCTATGTGCAAAATGCAAACTTCAATAATATACAACAGTAATATTACAAATGTGTGCAAATATGGGGATAGTGAGTTCATAAGCGTACTTGCTCACAATGATCATTAGTGTATTACACCAACCAAATACATGAGCACATCTTATAATATATCTGCAAGGAATAACTTACTTCTGCAGCTCCTGCAACTGAAGAACTCCTCATTGTCTTATCTTCATAAGGCTTTGATCTGTTGGTTATAATAGCATTGCACAAAGGGGGTGTCTCAGGACAATTCTGTCTTGTATCAGTACTTTCCTTTGGCTTTCTGCTCACAAATTTCCCCACACAAGATGCTGACACTTCACGATTCCATTTTTCCTCCAGGGATTTCCACCTCATCTCAAAAATCTTATTCAGCTTCTCAGCCATTTTATGGACATAATTTGTTGGAGGATTATATAGCATAGCATTTGAGAAAGTCAGTCTGACATCAGCTGCAAACTCTTCAGTTCCAGGATATATATTATTCCCCAGCTTGGATTTTACTGTTCCCAAATCCATAGGATTTGATATAATTGAGAAGTAGTCAGGGATATTCAGTTTCACTGGATCCACTGGTTCCTTGAAAGCCCAACCAGCTGGGTTGCTCATCAGTGATCTTAAAAGGGAAGAACACTGCTGTATCACAGTGCGATGCATCTTCTGCTTCTTCTCTTGTTGACCCTCTATCGCAGTGCAATCCATCTTCCACTTCTTCTCTGGTTGACCCTCAATGATGTTTAATGGGCCACGCTTCTTAGTGCCGGGAACCATGGAGCTCTGCTTTATATTCTGTGCATCACAGTCTTGGGAATCATTCTTGCTTGCAACATGCCCAGAATCACATGCCTTTATCCCAGGAATTTCTATTCTTTGAGAAGAAAATTTAATTTTCAACTTCTTAGGTACTACAGTCTCAGCAGCAATCATTGTGATGAACAGAAGAGCCAAAGCAGGCTAGATTTCCCAGCTCAAATTACCATTAAAAAAGGAAGCTCCTTGAGGCAATGACACTGAGCGAAGCAGTACCCTATCAAAAGGAAAACCAACATGCAGAAGCAGCAACAAAATGCACAGGTAACACTGTAGTAAGTTTTACCCTGAATAAGTACACCATCACTGAATGTAAGACACCCAACTCAGATATATGAAGCTGGCAAATAAATTGAATTGAAATAACTAGCTTACAACCAGAAACGTTGATGTCAATAGTTATACTGCATTTTAGTAACTAAGAAATTCAGAATTCTTTACTTAATTCTAGACCAGATAAGAGACACGGTAGTAACATCAGAACAGTAGTTTGATTAAAGTAGGCATCAAAACTATATGTACACAAGGAAAACAAGAATACTTGGACTCAAAAATTGAACTGTGAAGAGGGCAATAAAAATTTAGCTGAACAGCAGAGTCCGATAATCCAAGAACAAGGGGGAAAAGAGGGCTTTTTGAAAAGAAATTAAGAAAAACAGAAATCGAACTTTTCACCCATACTGCAAAGACATCATAATCATACTATACCAGTTAAAACTTGCAATCACCAGTAATCAACACCACAAAACGGAATTAAAGATTAAATCAAAATAAGAAATAAAAGAAAGCTCTAGATACTTCTCAATACAGTATGTATAAGGGAATTAAGGATTATACAGCTGAGGAAATTAGGGATCAGGAAAAACATGCACCGAGATGGAAATCAGAGACTGTAAAGACCACTGGATATAAAGAGACGCTAAGCTCGAGGATGGATGGATGGATCAATAACGGCGACGATAAGATGAGAAAAGCTATAGGGTTTAGAGTAGAAAGTGACGAGAGAGTGTGAGGTTAGGGTTTTTAGAAAAACTCTATCCCTAACTCACTCGCATCGCATTGACGAGGCGGCGACTTTTGTCTCTGTTGTTGTTACCGCGTTCTACCTGAATTTACTATTTTGCCCTCACTCCTTGCCTCTTGTCGGTTCCACCCCCTCTCTCTCTTTTTTTTTAATTTTTTTTTTCTCTATTTGTATTTATTTTTGAAAAAAGGGAAATTTATAAAAAAAAAAATAATAAAAATAAATGAGGGTTTCATGATTCTGATAAATTATGTTATTGGGTGGTTTAGACATTGAGATGTTGTGAATTTTCCAAAAACACTTCAGTTTAATGATTACTTGTGAAAGTATATTGCTAATGATTTTTTTTTTCTTCCTTCACAAAGTATAGTATGTGGAATATATATTAAGTTTGTTTTGATCAATTAATGTTTCTCTTTTGTTTTTTGGGTAAATCACCAAATATATATATTAATAAAAAAAACAAATAATACAAAACTCATTACAGGGACCACCAAAAATACCAAACTCCTCTTATACATCCTCAAGACTAATTAGACTTCCCTTTGGCTTGCTTTGAGAATCATCAAATTTCAAAAAACCTAGCAAAGGAGCAAGATTTAGCTTCATCTCAACATAAATTAATTTTCACACTTGAACAGTGAAAAAACATTTGAGAAATAGATATTGAACTATTTCAGCCTTATCAGCACAGAAACCATACTTATCATCCTCAATTACTCCTCAAGCCTTTATTTATATCTAGTTAGCAACCTTTTTTTTTATTGCTAATTAATTAATGTTTGAAAAGTTTAATGGGTGATAATTTTTTTTTTTAAACATAAAAATACTTGAAAGAATTATATCAAAATGGCATGATTTGAAAAATTCAATTCATTTAATAGAAACAACTTACTCTATATACCTAATTGATAAATCATGTCATTTTGATATGAGTGTATGAGTTTTTATATTTAAATATATTTGAAAAAATATATTGATAAATTTTTTAAGCTATTATGAGTAACAAGTTTATGTATAACTATACCATTAAATGATATATAATGCAATGATTTACACTAGTATAATAATTTTTTTCCTATTTAATGAGTCATTTTTAAATATGTATTCGTAAACAAAGATAAAATAAAAATATATATTTATTTAAATAAGTTCTATCATTTAAAATTTTAAAAAAGAATTTTTATTTAAACATTATTCAAATCAATTCTATCAATAAAATTATGTTTTTTATTGTGAAACAATTATTCCAAACAAGGTGAAGGAATGTTTGAGTGGAAATTCAATTTATAATATTTGTATTTTTTTTTTTTCACGAACTATGATTTTATACAAATGAAAATCAATGTACATTATTAATTTTGATTTAAAAATTAATTTTAATTAATTACTTATCATTTGTCAAATATTTGTGTATAATATAGTCACATGTCATATTATATTATATCATAGAAAACTGTCATATAAAAAAATTCTAAATAAAAAATTAGAAAAATTAATTATCATATAAAAAATCCTTCTAAATAGAAAATTAGAAAATTTAAACAGTAAGTATTTTAAATAGAAAACCAACATCATATAATAAAAAATTTAAGAATAGAAAATTAAAAATCTAAAAAGTAAAAATTCTAACTAACTTCTAAATACTAAATTAAAAAAAAATTAAAATAACAATTTTACATGAAAATCTAAAATTTAAATTAATTTCGTTGATTTTTCAAATTCTTAGTATATAAATACCAATGACAATATAATTGATTATCTAGAATTATTTTATTAAAATTTATAAATTCTTTCTTAAAATTATGTTATATAAGATTGAATCTATGAATCAAAACGCAATTATTTATTATAATTATCTTTCACATATATATAATTTGTAATTGCCATTGATTTTATTTTTAATTAAAAAGATTTAGTATTATTTATTTAATTGATTATCACGAATTACTTTATTCAAATTTAATAATTTTTTAAAAAAATTATTGTATATAAAATTAAAAATATAAATCAATAGATAATTTTTTATTATAATTATCTTCATACATAATTACAAATTTTTAAAATTTTATTTTATTATTTTAATTACTTGACAATAATTTTAATAAAATAATAATTAATTATTCAATAAAAATAAAATATTATATTATTTAAAGTTTATTATTATAATTATTCCACACATCACTTAAGTTTATGATTAATTACCTTTGAACATCTCTAAGAACGGATACTTCGAACATTTGTTTTTTCCGAGTACGTTAGGATTAAAGTTTGATCACTTATAATTTTTCTCATCTCAATACTTACAAAAACTGAAACAATATAATTATTAATAAAAAAAAGCATAATGACTATGATTCCAACACAAATTATCTTATCATATGGATTCGACAAATATCTTTTCATCTAATTTTTAAATATATAAAATTCAACATTTTGATATATCATCTAATGCTGGTTCAAACAATAATATTTTAAATCAAAGAACATTATATGAACTCCCAAAATAATTGCAACCATTTAAAACAAAACTAAAAAAATAAAAAAAACCAAAGAATGTAAGCCACGCGATTCCTTGAGATATTTGTAGTTTGATCTTCGACTTTTTGAAACTACTCTCATGTACTCGAATTCGCTAATCATTCAATGCTACAGACCTTCCCTATCACTCTCCATCTCTCAAAGACACCCCCACCAAGAAATTGTAAAAGCTAAAAACCACTGTGGAAATAGATCCTCGCACATTGGGGACAAAACCAAAGGCAAGAGCAAAATCTTAGCAGCTGTCCGTCCTTTTTCTTTTTTTAATAAATAGATTGATTACGTACACGTATATGCCACCACCTTACGAGGAGTGCAAACTGCAACATGCTTAGCTGAGCCACCAAGTTAGAACTATGTTAGGAATAATTTGTCCCTGAATGTGGTAGATGTTCACCGTCGGCCTCTTCTTCCCCTGCCTGAATTCCCTCTTCCGCGGCCCCTAAACCCTGATCTGCCAGACTTTAGCCCTAATGACTTAACTCCTCTCCTCTTTTCACCCCGTGTTTCTTTGTCCTCCTTGTCCTCCTTGTACTTGGCCGAGCTTCTACTAATGAAAGAAATCTCTCGTGATCCTTCTGGTCCTAACTTTACATTACTTGGAAGTCCAGAAATCTGCTGGTCATCTTTAAGAGCTGCAACCCTCTCCCCCAGGGGAAGAGCGTCTTCCTTTGCAAGTGAGACACGGTTCCAGAATGCCTCTGCGTGCCTCCCATCCTTCACTTCATATAATCTACAGGTTTTAGTGAAATATGTAAATCAGTAACCTAAGAATATTCCAATTCCTTTGAATATTTGGACATTGCAATAACCTATGTCACTCTGTGCACCTCTTCCTCCCAATGCATATGCAAATGTGTACACAGTGTGCATTTCTCTCCTAGGAAGACTACTTCCAATTGATATTTGTATAATGACACCAGATGCATAACTCCACTTACAACAGGCTATGAAAATCTCACCTTGGAACTCGTGACTTCTCTTTTATTTGGCTCTTGTCATTGTCAGGCTCATCTTCTGATGACTCAGATGATGCATCAGCATCACTCGAATACTGATCTTCGGCATCCATTACAAGTTCAAAATGTTCCCCCACCAAAGAGGGTTGATTCTTGGAAGCCATAGGATGTAAAGCCAAATATTCTCGCGATTGCTCATCAATCTCGAAGTCCTAAAGAACAAGAAAGGATAGCATAATTAATCTGGAGTCCAAATTAGAAAAGTAAGAAATGAGAACATGCGATAAAGATTTGAAAGAATAAGCAACAAGAAAGGAATAAGAGATATACAAGCAAGCATTGATTCTTTCATCACATACCAAAATCTATGCCAGGGTTGCATTTCTTTGATAAATAAAAATTGAACTTGAAATACCACAATAATTTTCAGGCCACACCAAAGATTGAGACTTGGCCATGTAACACAGACATGCTATTTTTGTATATCATTATAACAAGTTTTAACTCTATTTTCCCTTCCATTGAATTCACATGTTACTAGACTAGGATGTCCTGTTCAGAAGTTAGTTATGACACAATTGAATAACACTGCTTTTTTTTTTCTTTTTTTTTTTTTTTTTTAAGATCAGTAGGCATTCAACAATAACTTGATGTATCATCTCATGAACATAGGACAAAACAATGAGAACTACAAAGGTTAAATTCAGAGCAAAACTGCCAAAATTGTCACATATCGACACCTTATTTTCAAACATTGCTGCAAATCTCTCGTCTTCAAATATCTCTCTGCCAAGTCCTTTCTTTTTCTTGGATGGTTTTTTTGTCTCATTTTCATCAGCATCTTTCTTTTCATTCTCAGCTTCTGCATTTTCAAGGATCTTAGTTGCAAGATCTCGATTGACCTTGGGTAATCTTCTTTTCTTCTGCAGGATGAAGAAATTGTAAGAAGCTAATCAAGTAGAGATGTAAAGACACTTCATTCCATTCCCATTCTAGAACAGTCCAAGTACTTTTGGGAAACTATGTCTAATTTTCTATTTAACTGACAAAGAAATATCAGCATATAATATAATATTACAAACACATGTATCTACATGTAATTTCAACGAAGAACTGTTTTAGGATGGCAACTTCCCACTTCTGCCCCATCATGTATTGTGTTCTGGAAATCAATTCCAATTCACAAAGTCCACGTCCACAATTTTCACCGCTATAATAAAGAATCAATTATGTACAGCTACACTTTTATATGCCAATAAGATGGCAAATGATATTACTAAATATGCTAAAACCAGAATCCATCTTTTACCTAATATTTTCAAATAACATGTTTTACATTTAAGTGAAAAAAAAAAAAAAAACACTTAACCCATGTTAATAAAAAAATGTTGGAGACACCAAAGGAGTTGAATGAAAAAAAAGATATACCAAGTTAATATCATGTTAAAAACAAGTTATCACGTGTCAGAAGAAACTAAAAAAATCAAATAGAAAACTTTTTCATGGTTATTATTGAAATTATTTTTCTTCATATCGCAATCCCCATAGTGTTATTAGCCTAATATAGTAAATGTGAATGGAAATAGAAACACAAAAAACGTACTAAAGCACACATTTCAGTGAAATGGCATGCTGACTCTGAAAGAAATTTCCAGAAACTACAAGCAAAAGCAACAGTAGAAATCTGCCTCCTAAGTGAATGGCAAGATGAAAAGTAGGAGATGAAATAATCAGAGAGAATATTAGGATGAAATGCTGACAGTGATTTGTATTCTGCTTTGAGCTTCCAGTTTCTCTCTTTTCCGCTGCTCCATATAAGATTCATGTGCAGAAGGATCTGCGTCTTTTGCCTGCATAAAAATCCGTGTGAAGTAATAGCATAAAACAGTCAAAGGAAAAAACCTGCTTTTCTTACCATTGTATCGTATATGTAATAGCACTTACAACCTAAAGTTACACAAATACACTTGAATTAGAAATTTTGAAGCATAAGCTCAGCCAAGAACTAATAAGACTTGACAGAGTTAACTCAGAACTCTACTAGACTAATCTTCTGGCCCCAATGTAGCCAAGACTATAAAATGAATAATTGAACAAATTGAATCCACAGATGCTCAAATAGTAAAAAGGCCAAGAAAATACTATAAACAGAACTTTCAATAAAACATAGCAGCCAGAAAAACTGACATCAATAATTTATTCTATATCATAAATAAATACTTTGTCCTGATTTTGATCTTTGTCAAAATATTTCTCTGGTTCGCTGACAGATTCTTCATTAAAGGGAGTATTGGAACACAATAAAAGCCACTCCAATATTTGTCTTCACATAAAAAGCTTCCTCGTGGAAGAAACCGAGAAGAGAATTAAAGGATGGCTAACCAATTTATCTTAACCAGTATTTAGAGTTTTCTGGAATAGCTATTAGCAGCCAACATAAAAATAAGCATGTCGTGAAACATCCATACCATCTTATACAACCGATAATCGATGAAGAAGCCATGCATGTAGGCTCGTAGAAGATTGGTACCAATTAAATTCGTCAAATTCAATTTTATAAGATCATCTTTAGTCAAAAATTTGTAATTATCATATATGGTTGTTTGTGCCTCCTCCTCCAGCTCTTCCTGTAAAAATGAACTCAGCTAATGTCATGCTAAATAAACCTAAAAGGACAAACAAATAAAGTCACTGACATCTTGAAACACACCGTTAAATTTTCAAGATTAGCACACCACTTAGGAGCAGGTCCCAGAGAAGGAATGAAGTAAGATGGTATCTGACTGCAGTCTAAAGCCAGCAACATCAAACCACTGTTATTGAACACACATATATCATTTATTCTTCCAGCTGTAGGTTCGATACTTGTCATGCCATCCCCCTGAATATAATGAGAAAAATCAACAAAAATAAAGTGAATAAATGAAAGGACTTAATGTGAACACACACACATAATTGCATATGCTGGTAAACTTTTATTTTACTCTCAAATGGAAAACAATGGAAATGATGAAACATGATAAAAATTAACCGTACAATAAACAAATCATAATAAGCAAAGAAATATGATAATCCAGGAGCTCCCTCAATTTATTAATCAAAAAGGTAAAGAGGGTAAAAGACATCTCTAACCGTCTCAGGATCCCATACTCTGACTACATGATTATCCGTTGTAATTAGCTTATCTCGATCAGAATTAAGAGTACGATGCCACTTAATGTCCAATATTGGGCTTTCATACCTATTAGAATAACAGTGTTTTAAATAAGCAATATGCCAAAAGAAAGAAAAACTAATATTGCAATTGTGCATAGACATAATAACCAATAAGTACAAATACTCACATATGATCCTTAACTCGTATGGGATATGAGGATCGCAGATCATAAAGCAACACCTGCATGTTGAACAAGATTAATACTGCTCAGCCCAACTAAAATACTATGGAGACTGATAGCCCATAATGTAATAAATTCACAAATTCAACTGAAAAAAGGAACTGTAAACTGTTTGGCACCCAAACAAGTGAACAGCATCCATCTTGGAAGATTGTGGATGGTTGCGAATTTTTTTTTTCCCACAGTGCAACAATCTTTTACTAAATGGATATTCATGTTAAGATTCTTCAGATATCTTCACTCTAGCCAAATTAAGATGTTAAAAATTTTAGCTTATCGGAGAAGAATTCCCTCCTTAAAGAACTTTAAAGCAAAACAAAATGAGAAGGGGACCCACTCTGCATTAAACTCCTAACCATACATAATGCAAAAGGTTTGTGGTTTTCCCATAAAAATTTCTCATCCTAGCATCTTACTTTTAAAAAAAATATTAATTAATTGACTCTCTGCAAACAGATGGGTACTCTGTGTCCACCACCAGACTACGCTCAATTTAGATGGGACCATGTCATTAATAAAGTCAAATGATGTAAAAGAGAGATCTATGCGAAACAGAATGAGGTTTAAATTAAGATTATGAATACATGGCTATGATGAACATCCTACCTTCCCAGTGCTACTTCCAACGGCCATAAGGAAACCGCCATCCTCATCGAACTCTAATGCAGTTACCTCCTACAAATACAGTCAACATAGTAAAAAAGCATTATCAGACAAGCAAGAAAACACGATACAATTCTTAAACACTAGCATAAAATCACAGAGACATGCTGTGAAATGGAAGAAATCATGTCAAGCACAATGTTTGCTTGCTAGGTTAGCTTTCGAACATGTTAGCAAAAATAAATATCTATGAAAAATATGTCCAATTATGTACCAGGTCTCTCCACCATCAATCTCCCTGTACCCCATACAAGAGAAGAGGAGAGAGAGAAGGGATGAACATAATGAAGACCCCACATCTGATCTAGAATAACTAATAAGTAGTTAATGACAAGCTGTCCCACACATATCAAGTCAAGAATCATCAAGACTCGAGCAATAGTTTGGATTCTGTAGTATTTGGGTCTCAAATATAAGAAAAATATTTTTATAATAATTCCAACAAGAATCAAATATAAAGATGCAAAGGCCAAGATGCGGGAAACATCACCCCGTCAATATCACCAGCAGGCAAAACTGCATTAATTCTACCAACTGAAGACCTCATCCGCAAGTCAAAACATTCCACTGCACCATCCTCCCCACCACAAGCAACCAGACCATGAAGCTTGCTGAAATGAAAAGACACGAACCATCTCAGTATTGGTTGAGGATATCAACAGCCTAAGCTATTGAGCATACAACTACAGTAAGGTTCCCCAACAACCTCCGACAAACTACATTTAGGGCTGGTGATTGGGTGTTGAGTGAGGCTAAAAATCGTCCCTGCAAAAACAGAAGTAATAATATCAGAGGTATAGATCCTGTATACACCACCATCACTAAAATCTGATATCAAATTCATCTTTATCGAGCAACAAATACATGCACATAAGGAATTCATGAAACTAAAGAAACTAAAATTCATAAAAGAAACAGAAAAGTAAATGTTCTGGAACCTTGACTCTTTATCCCAACAGTCCAACACACCCATATCAGACTCAATGAGCATAGAAATGGATTTGACTCAGTGTTATGGTCTCTGGTTATGGATGTACTTACAGAGTGAATAAATTGAATATCAAAGAAAAAGGATGGGCACATTAAAGAAGAGAAGCAATGATTACAATGTTACACAGATTTTATCTGAAATACTTGCTTTAATTCATTCATTAACTTCCGGATTAGAATAACCAGATGAGTAACTGACAGAATAACTTATTGCTATAAACAAGGGGAATTAATCCCAGAAAGTAAATAACTTCCTATGACAACTTGTTCCAAATTTTTAGTCTAACAGAATTCAGAAGTTAAATTGATTACATGATTAAAATAAAATGACTTAAAGGTCTCCTATTCTTCCATCCATGAGAGGATCGTGAAGGCCATTTTAGGCTTCTAAAATCCAGTTATTAACTACATCAATAACCTCGGACCATAACACTCCTCTTTCATATCCTACCCGCATCGAGAATACATA
Organism: Omphalea diandra; assembly: GCA_949677035.1. NCBI lineage: Eukaryota > Viridiplantae > Streptophyta > Magnoliopsida > Malpighiales > Euphorbiaceae > Omphalea > Omphalea diandra. Next base: position 33,309 of record CATIWR010237814.1, on the reverse strand, counting down.
TACACCCAGCCAAGTAAAACAGAGTAAATGTTATCCAAATTTTGAAAAGTAACCAAAAGTAAAATGAAAATGTAGTCCCTTGCCACTCGAGTGCCCTCTCCAGGCCTCTAACTATAAAAGAAACAAAAAACAAAACAATAGTTGATGCATGTTGGTTAATGCTGTAATTAAAAGTGACTTTACATTTATTCACTACCTAGCTACATGTTTCTCCCCACATGAAAAATGCATTCTTCCTTAGAATTGTGGGCTCAATTGGTATGTATGGTGCCATTCCGAATTTAATTATAGGATGATTAAATAACAAACAAAAGCAGTAAGCATTTAGGGAGAGAACCCAACAATCTCATAGATTCAATGGCTCATTAGAGAGAGCCCTTCGATCTCACAACAGAAACACAGTATTCTGGATAAAATGCTACCCGTCTGCCCTTCCCAACCTCTTTTAATTATTCCTAAATACAAAGCACTAAAAATAACTGCTACTAATAACTTCCCATTCCCTTCACTAAATAACTTCCTACCACATCTAGGAACCACCCATGATTAAATACATATGGGAATAAACAGCTCAAGATAAAATAGCTGAAAAATAAACGATGTGTAAACATAGATGTCCGGTGTCATTTCATAACCATTCACTTTCATATCTTATTTCAAGGTCATTAGTTCTCAAAGAGAGTGAAATTGACCTGTTGGAGCTCCTCACTTGTTAACAGCACCAAACACATATAAGCAATAAACGTCTGGTGCAAGGAGCAAAGCTTAGACACCCATCTATGCAAAGCATGGTGCATTTTATTCAAAAATAAAACATCTTAGATCATACAAGGAATATTTATAACACATCAAAAGTAGAAAATTCCAATATTCATTGCAGAAATTTGATTAACCTACTAGCTGAAGGAGAGAACTGTCATTGTGCGAAAGTTGTTGAAGAACAGTATGAGAAAAAAGTTTGATATACCAATATATCAGGAAAAAAATATACCAGAAAACATTCAAAAAAAAAAAAATCACACCTCTGATGCCACTTTATGTATGCTTTTTGGCGCCAAAGGCTAAAGTATAGGCATACATCTAGTGCTACAAGTGAATTTGCCTAAGCTAGAAGGTCAGAGAAGCACAACAGACTTGAGGCACTGCACTTCATATCCGACTGTCAATTTAAACAATGTCTTTGACTCTTTTCTGAGGTATAATACAACTATGGTAAAAGCAATGCCGCATTCATGATATCTGTAGCTTCCCTCTGGCAATAAGATGACTAGTTACGATACTTGATGTAGCGAATTCAAGCAGGTAAGCACAAAGGATATGGACACAGTTGTGTAACAAAAACATAAAAACAAAAAGTAGCCACTAATTACCCAAAGCAACATATTTCTGTTCACAGTTGCAGGTACAACAAGATAGCAATAAATGCTTCTTTTTTTTTTTTTCCAACTGAACCATTTACATAATAAGAAACATAGCAAATGCAATAAAGAGCATCCCATGTATTAAAACTATTAGAACCTGATAGCAAAGTTAAATACCTGTTGCAAATTAATCCGATATAAATCAGGAGATGAAGCAGCACAAAGCAAGTCACAAGACCAGCAATCATACACAATATCCCTTCCCATCCTGTGGACACATAAATTGTTGAAATTCTTTTTCACCTCAACAAATTAATAAAAGAAGAATTTAGCAGGGGATAATAGGGAAATTGTCATAAGGAAGATTATGAGTCCTTTAATGCAATTAAAAGTGTATGTGTCACTCAACAAGCACGGACTCAATAAAAGAATATCATGTATAGTCACCTGGAATTACAAAACATTTTAATACAAACTCATCAACCACGAAAAGGAAGAAAAATCCAGATGGGGGAATTCACTTTATTCAAAGAGACAGAGGCCAGCAAGGTAAGCAGGAGGCTTTTCACAAATACCATATAAGTTATAACTCATCTTGTGGACATAGTTGCTTAAAAGAAGAGAAAATAATACAAAAACCATAAGAGGATAAACCTTGGAATCCGCAAGTTGTAATGCTTTCCATATTTTGCATGTAAGCTAACAGAACGATCAGCACATAAAAATGCCAGTTTTGAGTAGTCATCGTCCAAAATCTACATGGGAAATCAAAAAAAAATTTAAAAAAAAAAAGAAGAAAATTGCAACACTATTACATGTATTGGAATCACAATAAAATTGTAGAGAGCCAAGCCCTCTAATCTAGTCTTAGCACCTTCTACCCTTTTCTATTCTGAAGTTTCATCATTTTTCTTTCCTTACACTTCCCTCTTTCTTTCTTGTTAGATAGATGACAAATTCAAGAGCATGATGGTCGTCTATGACTCTAGCAGTACATATTTCAAAGATAAAATCAACTCTCTTCATCATATCCCATTTGATTTAGTCATAATAACTTTTTGTCTTCTTCTATAAGCATCCTCTTGCAAAACCTCACCTTAAATTGTTTCCATTGAAATTCACTTGTTTATAGTCCAAATTAATGGCAAAGTTACCAAGTGAAGCAGAAGGCTCCTGCTGCAAACCAAGTGAAGGATACATGCCAACTTCACCATCAATTTTAATAGTAAATTGAGAAATCTTGGTTGTGGTTAAACTACAAAGTTTCATGAATTGAGAGCATGTTAATAAAAAAATACTTTAAAGAAGTTCCGAGACACAAATTTCTCCTACTTTGAGATGTATTCCTACACTTACTTCCCGAATTGCAAGTACTGCATCATATTGCAGTTCAAAACTAACAAGCATAAAGCCTTAATGAATTAATTTAAATCCACTGACTAAATTATAGTATCCAAGAATCAAATAACATGCCTGAAAATCAATTATCTCAGAATCCAAGTGTCTTTCAAACTTCAATGCCAATTCTCTCAGCTCATACACTTTGACCTGCGGTGGATATATTCCTGCATTTCAGAAAGCATAAAATGAGCGAACTGATGTCAGGGTCGCAGTTATTACCTAATATCTTTCCTTCAAAATTTTACATTATAAAGTAAAAGTGAAGCTATAAACCAAACATAAATGCTCACCAGATGCAATAACATACTCTCCATCAGGAGTTGCTTTGATTTTGGTAGTAGCAGTTTCAAAACTCAAGTCCTGAATCAACTCCACTCTTTGCTGATAACCTAATAAACAAACAAATTAGACAATATTAACAATGTAATTGCACAAGAAAATTAAACAAATCCTCACTATCTCTTAATCCTTCACTTCACCACTCATAGTCAATATAAGTACATAGTAGCTAGGCTTTCGGCCACGGTTTAACACACAAGTATCTCAAAATAGACCAAAGATTTCACATGCAATTAGCATCAATTTGTCAAACAACAAATTTAAAAAAAAAAAAAAGACGGAAACATAGAATTGAAGAGCGCACTTTTATCTTTGCGAAGAGCGCGTTGCTTCTTGGGATCAAGCCACGCGGCGAGAAAGCGCTGCTGCGAGGAAAGCATATACATCTTTACTCCATTTATAGACGTCTCCTTCATGCTCCCTCCTCTTGCCGCCATCGTCTTCTCTGCTTCGACTAATAATTAAACAGCAACCGAACGTTTTTTTTTTTTTTAATTATGATGTATTCGTAAAATTTGATTTTAAAACCAAGTTTCGTCCTTTGTTCTTCGATGCTGAATTATCAATGCCGTTGTTCCGGCTATGATAACTGGCAGAGGCAGCGGACTGCGAAAACCGGAGAAGAACCTTAGGTCATGCTCTTGCAGATAGGCAGTGTACATCAGCGACATGTTACGAAAATAATATGAATCTTGTAGGTATTGCCATTGTTTCCACGTCCGTGTGCCACATCACAAACTTCTCTTCCTCAAATTTCCAGCGTGGCATTTCGTTTTTCCACCTTAAAAAATTTCTAAATTATACATTAAACTATTTTTTAAAATTAAAAAAAAAAAAACAATGACCATCAAGCAATGTTTAAAAAAATTACTATCAGAACAGTCAATTGAATTAATAAAATTAAAAATTAAATTATTGATTATTTTAATTAATTTCAAAGTAACTTATAAAATTAACTTTTATTTTGAATATTATATTTTTTTATTTGTTAGAATTATTTAATTAATATTTTAAAATTTTCTTTGCTATTAAGTGAGTGGACATAATTGTTTAACATATTTTCATGTTTCTGTGACATTATCCAAATTTTAGATTTTATTTGTAACTAAAATTTGTTGAAATTAGAATGACGAAGTAATGTTTTATTCCTATTTTCAATAAATTAATTTCTTTATAACAATGAAGCCGATTGTTTTCACACTAATATCATAATAATTGTACTTTTCATAATAGGTAAGGGTAAATGAGAGCACAAAATTTAGAAATTTTTAATTTGAATCAAGTAATCAAATTGAATTGAAATTGAAAATTTTGTATTTAAATAATAAAATATTTTAATTGAATCATATTTATTTTTTAATCAAGACGATATTAAAAATTTTATATTATTCAAATCAAAAATTAAACATAATCATATTATAACCTTCTTTAATAAAAAAAAAAATATTGAATCGTAATTATATATATTATATAAACTAAATAACTATTTTAATTATTACTTTTACCAGTTGATCGACTCAGTTAGTATACTACTAATAATTAGACTACTTAATTAGTTATTGGTGATAAATTAGACTACTTAAAAAATATTATTGATAAATTAACAATAAACATTAACAAAAATTTTCAATTTTAATGTCTAATATGTAAATTATTAGTTTTTTATTAAATTATTTTTATTTTAATTTTGAATGATTTAAAGTAAGAAATGTATATTTTATTTTATTTTCATATAAAGATTAAAATAAAAAATTTAATTTTAATGAATTAAAATAATTAAAATCTGAAACAGTACTAAAACTAAATCTAATCGTGGCAAAAGAATTGAAAATTTTAATTAAACTGTCCCAAATTTATATAAAATCAAATTGAATCGAATTAAAATTCAAGATGATATTAATTTTTTATTTTTAAAATTCTCCAAATTTCTAATTCAATTTCAAAAATTTATAAATTTCCAATGTAGACCCAACCACGCTCACCGTAAGGAGAAGCAAATTAGTGGACAAGAGAATTACACTATCGAATGAATTCTTTAGGAATCTCCATTTTAGTATCAAACTTTAACGTTGCTCAAATAAATCGTATGAACTCTGAAACCATTCCACAAATATCCCGCATTGATGATTGCCACTATTACACGACCACATCATACCAATAATTTAGCAGTCATATCCTTACGAGTAACCTCTTTTTCACTTCCTTCGGGCATAACTTTCATTCTGCTAATCAATGTAGGTACGCTTCGTAGACCAAAACACCCAATAGTCCTACGATCGATACAAACAAATTAACCAACTTCCAATGGTGAAAATATGATATATCAAATATCTGGACTATTGCATCTATGCAAAACTTCATAAAAACAAACAATTCGATCAAAAAACAAAATGCAACATTTCATGATTGATAGTTCCATTGCAAATAGTGAATACAACTCTCCACAAATCACTATAAGCTTAAGACATTCTTTGTGCAGCCTCCTTTGCTAACAGTCTCTCCTTTGCTTTGGTCTTGGCCTGAGATTTGGAGCCCATAATTCCCCCGCCCCACCTCTTGCGGTGCTCATCGAACTTGTCATTAAAGTTGGCCTAAGAACAAGAGTCAGAATTTTGAACCCAGAAAAAAAATGTCAGATATAAATCATGTGACTAACATTAGAAACCCAATTAGAGAAATGTCAGGCTTACTATGAAACAAGCAAATTGGAACAACTTATCTCTTAAAGAATAACATGATTTGCATTAATCCAAATCTTTGATTATAAAAATAGCTGTTTGTCAAATCAAAGAATCATAACAAAATGCCCCAACTGCATGATATAATAAATGATATGCTATTATACTCTAGTGTCACCATAGACATGTATATTTATTACCTTGACTGCCTCCAAGATCTTGCTAAACTCTAATTTATCTTCGTTCTTCACTGATGTAAGGCACAAAGCTGCAGCTGTTTTATTGTGGACAATCTGTTTTTTATGAGGCAAAATTTTTGAAAAGACCACAAACGTTCAATTTCACAAACAAACTAATTAAGAACAATCATTTAATGGATATAACAAGTGCAGAAAGCTCACAGCTCCAAGTCGTGATTTGCCCTTCACAATTGCATAAGGGACCTCCATTTTGCGGCACAAGGCAGGTAACCAGACAACAAGTTCAATTGGATCAACATCATGTGCGATCACCACTAACTGGGCCTTGTTCTACATATGTAGAATAGATTTCATTCAGTAGAAGAAAAGGTAAACTATATGTAATGAATCAACACTGCCAAGAACATGCAAGTGCTATTCCGTATGATACAGTGATAAGTTGGGTTTATAAGAGCAAATTGAAAACCAATGAGTATAACCAAACATATGTTGTTCAGGAATTTATGAGACATGCAAAATGGAAAAAGAAAAATAAAGGATTAAAATAACCAACTCAAACTCCGTTGTTCCAACATATTCCTGTAGCATCACCTTACTAGAACTCCACAACTAAGCTAATTAAAGTCGCATAATCACATTAGTTGCTCAGTGGGCAAGGAAGCAACAGCACAATAGGAATCAAGATGTATACCTGCTCAATGAGGTAAGTGACATGGTTAAGCCCATATTTAACAACAATAGGTTTCTTTGATTCCACTGTTTTCCCTTCAGCTTCAGCTTGTGCTCTTTGAAGAAGCCTCTCCTTCTTAGCTGCCTTGTCCTCGGGTCTATATTTGAGCAACAACTTGAAGAGTTGTGTTGCTGTACCATAGAGCAATATTTTTTTGAAAAAAAAATAGACAAGTCAGAATTAGAAATGATCTTCTGCAGTTATCAGGATCATAAATGACAAAAACTCCCGCCGAACACCCCAACAGTGACAATATTTGTGCACATTACTACCACAACCTTATAATGAAAGTTTAGTAGAGTTTATAGCACAATAATAAAAACCCTACCAAGGTTCTTGTCAAGTGTCTTTGTGAACTGATTAACAGCAGGAGGAACCTTCAGACGTTGCTTCAGAATCCTCCTCTGCCTCTGAATACGGACAACATGAGGCCACTTGACAAATCTAGTCAAGTCCTTCTTTGGTGGCAGTGCACCACCAATTCCAAACTGCTTTGGTCGCTTCTCAAACAAAGGGTTGACAACCTTCTCCTGAAATTTTCAGGCACCAAATGAGTTATTGTTGCAAAGAAAAAGAGCACCAACGGACACATTGAACAGAAAACCGAAGTTCCATAGTCGACAGAACAAGTATAGTAACTGAGCGAAAAATCTTATAGCTTTTATTCAATTATATACAAAAAACATCAAGAACTAGAACAAGTGCAACTATGTGGTCGTGAGAGAGAAAGATAGAAATTACTCACAGTTTTCTTCTTTGCTGCTACAGGAACCTTCACACCTCTTTTGGGAGCCTGTAACAATATCAGACAAGGAAATGAAACAAAAACAGAAGGGCAAAAGTGAAAGAAGGAATACAACTACATAGAAACTTTTGAATAATGGTCGATGTCCAATAACACAAATCCTACAATCATATGTCCAATGTATAACAACCATTTTCTCATACTCTGAAAATGCGAACCACTGTTTCCAATAAGTGAGCCGTGCCGCTAATGGCCAAACAACCATACACATGCCCTAATTCTTTTAAACCATGGATAGGCTAAACTATTTTGGATATTAAAGCATTTAAATTAACATTTCTTTCTAATCAATTTTCAACCTCAAAACTTATGAACCAAACATATTAAAGCAGAAAATGATCGCTTTTCTGGAGATAAAATGAATGCTACAAAGCTCGTTCGGAAATAAAGATTACGACTTTAACAACGCATAGATGCACGAGTAAATATTATGTAGCAGAAGAAGGAAAAGAGAGAAGAATATAGGAGAAGAGTACCATGTGGATGAGCAGATCTGCAGATCGAAATCAAGCTCCGGTGGTACAGCTGAGGGGTAGCACCGGGGAAGAATTAGGGGCTTACAATACGATGAAGGTTAAACCCTAATTTTTTTTTGGTGAACAAACCCTATCTTTTTATTTGTCAGTTTAGTTCCCTGGGTGTTTGGGAAATTGCTTAGATAGACAAAATAAATTTTATTTTTTTATTTATCTTCTTTTTTTATATTTGAATAAAGAAGAAATGATTTATTTTTTTAGATAAAGTATAAAAGTAGGAATATAGATTTATCATAATTTTCTTTAATTATTAAATTTTTTCTTTATTTAAAAAAATAAAAAATAAAAATAAAAATCATTTTAATTGTTCTTTTATTTTTAAATAATAAAAATTACAATTTTTTCTTATTTTTTATTTTTCTTTTCTTTTCTCTTTCGTTTTATTAGGTTGCTTGTAGGTTAGTTTCTTACGATCCTTTCTTATTTTTTAATTTTATTTTTTCTCTTATTTTATCTCATTTCAAACAAAAAGTTAATTTCGTTTTTTACTTGCTTGTAGAAGTAGTAGCATTAGTATTATTTTATCAATGTATATTTTCTTCTTAAGAAATAATAAATATTTATTAAGTACAAAATAAAACTTGACCTATGATATTAAAAGTAATGCATATTAATGAATGAAAATATTATAATAAAAAAAATTCTAAAACAATGTAATTTTATTATTTATATAAACTCGTAAACATACAAACTCAATTTAAAAAATTAAATAATAAATTTAACCTCAAATATATAATAAAATAAATAAATCAACCTTGAGTGTAATGATATTTCACTCGACTAAATTACTCTTTTAAAAAGAAAGTGAATAATAATTGAGATTGAGATTATTTTTTTGAAAAAATAAGTTTTTACTAAGACTTTAATTATGCTCAAATTTTGCAAATTTTTACTGTTCTAGATATCATATCTCAATTTTGACATTTAAATTTTTTCATTATTTTAAAATTTGCATTTTCTAAATTCTTTAGGTGCACTATGAGATTGTTTATTCTATATTTATGTCCTATATGGAAGCATCCTGAATTCAAGCCTCAATATAGGTGCAATTAGAGTAAATTAGATATGTATGAATACAATGGGCACAGTATTCTTTAACAAATATGTGAAATAATTATCTAAATGCTTTCCATATGTATTCACAACAACAACCACAAAAAAAAAGACTATTGGACCAATGCGTAATTAGGATTATCTGTGTAAATTTTTTAGTGCATATATTGCCTTCAACATATAATTGTGAAGTTATTTTATTAATTCACATTCAACGTTTAAAATGAGATTACTCCAAGATTTCTAAACATTTAATTTGATAAAATTGAATTGAATTTTTATATTATACAACTTCCCAAACACAATCATGGAAAATAGACTAACGTTTACAAATAAATTCATTTATAAACAATTAAAGTGAATGGCTCTGGCACTATTCATCCAATTGATCGGTGGTGATTTTGTGGTTTTCTTGACATCTAAGGGCAATTTCGTAAGCCAACAGTCTCAATATCATTTGCGGTGGCATTTCTTGAAATTTTGCGTCTCTTTCATGGTCATTTTTTACAGCCCAGTATCTTTCATTCCTTATCTTCAAAATGACGCCATCTTATTCATGATTTTGAGGGTAACTCTGTCTTTTTGATAATTATGTCTCCCTAATCTGAATACAACTTGCTTTTCATTTTCCCATGTCAGTCATCGCCCCTTCTCTTTCTCCCTCTCTTTTGTCCATGCCCTCTTATTTGTCTTCCTCCTTCTCTCTTCATCCGTGTGTTCGAGATTCAAGTGTGCCAAATAAACAAGCAATTAAATATTTGAAAGAAAAAAAGAAAAACCCAACCAGACAAACAACTCACCCAACTGAAAGAGACGCAAAGAACAAAGAAACCACTGATTTTTTAGATTAAAAAATCAACATTTATCTTGGGGTTCGATTATGTCTCTTTCTTTTCAGCTCTCCTTCTCTTCTTTTCTTTGACTTCTCTTTACTCTTTATATTTTTTTGAATCTAAATATCATGAAAAAGATAGAGGATAGAGACCGTTATCTGGAGAAATTAGAGAGATAAAATCAGGAGATGGAGAATAAGATAAACGATCTTCAATATACTCTTTCATTTTTAAATGTTTGTTTTTTTAAAAAAAAAAGATGAGATATTTATTTGATTATTTTTATAATATCTAGAATTGGGTTGATTTATGGGTTGTTAATTGTAGGATGGTTCAATGTCATTGTCTGCTGATGAAAAAAGATTAATGTCCAGGAAGACGGGGTTTTCCTTATCATTGTTATTTTTAATCTAACAATATGCTTGTTGTTCTAAAGTTCACCAACTAACCCGATTGTTAGCTTGATAATGCCTGACTAATGCCTGGGTAAGAGTTATGTGGGCGACTTTGAGAAAGAACAACTTTTGTCACAGCCCTATTTAAACTGGGACCGGTGTTAGAGAATGAATTGATTTAAGGCCTCCGAAATCCGCAACAAACTCGTACTGAGTTACTTTCAGCTTATCTTTATTTAATGATTATTGAGATTTTACTATAATAATAAATAAAGTTTTGGTATTCTAATTTGTAGAGTGTTATAATTTAAATAAATTACAAATGAATATTACATAATATGTTCACGCGAATGAACGACTACGAGACTATTAAAAATAATCTATTGTATTAGCTACTATTTAAAAAATTAATTGAGATTATCAATTTTAAGAGTGAGGTAATATTATATATTTTTATAATTTACTAAGTAAGCACACATTATGCATTAATAACAAGAATCATACATAATAAATATGTAAACATTGGATGATAAATTTACATATATATGTATATATACGATTCATCAATAAAAAGCACGCAAAACTTTATACTCTAATACTAATAGTCATTAGTCTCTCTTTATCCAAATTAATCAGCACTCCAGAGAGCAAACTTGATTCAAATCGCTAATCAGTTCACTTATTTCAATGTATTATCACCCAGAGAGCAAACTCGACTAGAGTGCACATAATCTCATTATATCATAGTATTTAAATATATTCAGTCCAGAGAGCAAGCTCAACTATAGCAATATCTCATCATATTTTATTAATATTTTAAGCTCTGAAACTAAGCTCAATTAGGAGCATTATTACATCAATCACAATTATTTATATTTGATCAAATTGATTCACACTTGATTCTAATATAACCCATCAAGTGACATGTTCATGCTCTCAATTCACAATCACATCATATCATAATCATTACACATACATATAAACATACAATGTAACATCAATAATAATAATAATATATTAGAAAAGTCATGTCATATATGAAATGTTGAAATTATAAACTAGCCAATATGTCATAAAAAAATATATAATATTAACTCAACAAAATATTGAAAATCGTAAAATGTTCTTACACTTCAGGTGGTGCAAACTGAGTGGTAAGAGAGTTTAATAAATAAATAATTTATTAAAATCAATATAAAATATTATTCATAGCTTAACTCTTAAGATTATTTTTTTATCCCTAAAGTCCTCATTTGAATTTTCATTGAAATTTTTGACGAAATTTCAACAGCATCTTCCCTACAAATTGGATATAACTCCCATGTAAAACGGGTCAATTTCTTGTAAAAACACTTATATAATATATTTCAGTATTATTCAATTCAAATTGAGTTTCCAAACTTTTTATATACCCGAACAAACACATTATATAATCCAATAATTAAAAATTCTCAATTTATCAACACAATTCTCCATATAATTTTCAACAACTATAGATACTCATAAAAGAATAATTTACTTTGATTAACAAACCCAAGACATCGATATCATTTTCAATTTCACTAAAATATCATTTCATTTCAAATTCTCACATTTAAAGAATGATTGTAAGAGAAAATAAATCTCAATACACAAAAATAATAAAAATTAAATTCTACAATATGATAAATTTATCTTATCTCTAGAATTTAAAATCAAAACTATCACTTTATAAATAGATCTAGAAGATAATCTTTTTAATTAAAATAGAAAACGTACTTATTCACTTACCAAAACTTTAATATTAAAATAATCATTTCATAAAATAGTGCTTAAAAATGATCTTTAAATCTAAATTCAATTCTCAACATATATATAAATAATTATTAAACAAAAATGCATATTTTTAAGTTTATCTAATCACCTGAAATGCAAGATTAAAAATAAACTATATTCCATTCTGATGACCGTTTTCATTTCTAAGTAAATTCTCCATTCATTAATTATATAATCATATATAAACAAAATTTAGAAATCACTTCTATTTAGTTTCTTATAATTATTATCTAATTTTAATCTCATTTCTAATAATTCTATTCATTTATCCTCCTATTTAATTTAATTAATTTTATAAAAAATTTGAAAGAATCTCTTCTATAAATTGAACTATTCTCTTCATAATGCAAGTCTAACTCTTTAAGAAATCACAACACAATACTCATCTAGGGACTCCAATTTCATTCCACAATTTCATTAAATTCAAAGTAAATATTTTAAATTCTCAATTCATTTTTTACGCATAATTTTCAAATAAATCTCTAATTTTCAATTGTTAAATCTTATAAATTTTATTAAATAAACTTACTTTTATTAATTTATCTAATATTATAGTGAAGTCTAATACGACGTCGTCATTTAAGCTACCATTTGTCTGAAATCGCCTTAAAATTGAATTTTGACTGAAACTTTGATCGGTTGTTGGTCGCCGTCTAACCTTCGTTTTGGACAAATCAAGAAACCATGGAAAGCTTGTGAAAAAAGTTTTTCATAATATCTAAAACCACTCAATTTAGAGCTACGATTGAGAAGTTATGACCATTTGAAAAATTTACCCTGTTTTCGTTTGTTTTCCCATTGGGCGGGACGAGGCTGACCGGGAGGCTACTTGGGCTTCCTCTCTCTCTCTCTCTCTCTCATGCACGGTGCGCCCGCACCTGATGAGATTTGGCTTAAAGCCAAAACGTGCGAGGAATTTTTTTTTTTTTTTTCTTCCATCTCATTTCATTTTTTTACTAAAATAATAATAATTAAAATTCTCATAACCAAAATTTATATTTCTCAAAATATTTAATTAATTAAATTGTTTTCTTAAATAAATTTCTCATCAATAATTAAATTATAAAATACACAAATTAACTTGAATTAATTTAATTCTCTTAAATATATGATATTTTCACTTAATAAATAATATCAAATTTACTTAAATCAAATAATAAATCAGTCATAATAATTATTTTCATAATATAAATATTACTCATAAATTAACTTAATCTCTCAAAATTAATAAAATCTTCTAACATAATAACTTTCATAATTAATTATATTAACATGAATAATTGAAATCCTTAAATATATTTTCTTTACATATTAAATATCATCAGTTTATCATTAGATTTAAATCCCTAAATATACATTATTTATCAAACTGAATTTATAATATATTGTATAATAATCTTAATTAAAATAATAATCCCACTAATTTAAAATCATTTATCTTTAAAACATTAATATATCCATTAAATTCAATAAATCATTTAGAATCATAATCACTTGTACTTAGATAAATTTAAAATTTTACTAGAAAATACTTCACCTCTTTTTAAAATTAATTTCGCCTCATTGTTCACTACATAAAAATATATATGAATCCAAATAATTTTTCTTGATAAAGTTTACTCTTATATTATTTAAATACTCAAATTAAATCTAAAATATAATAACATCTCAAATAAGTATATTTTAATAAATCTAATAATTAAAACTTTAAGCAAACATAAATTATAAACTTTATACAATTTTGATCTTCATGTTTTAGTGAATCTAGAGCAAGGGAAGCTGAGGATCATTAAAAATTAATATTTTTTAGATTTAGAATCTAATATTTTAAATGGTCTCATTCTTTTATTTCTCTAATGAGATAAAAAAAAAAAAGAAGTATATTTAGCAGTATATTACTTATTCCAAACATTACATAGATTAAGTAATTGCTATGTTAAAAAATACTAAAAATTATTTTTTAAAGAAAAAACTGCTTTGTGAAATTATTTAAAATTATGTATTCATGATTAGTATATAACTTCCACAAAGTAAAAGGCCTAGCTTCACCACTGCATTTATATGATTGAAGACTGAAATGTTTATCCTTTCAATAAGCTGCAGAAGAATTTTAGTTCATGGATTGCATTTATAAATCTTTTCTATTTGTTTTACCGATCCTACTGATATGGTCAAATAATGGAATTCAAAACCTTAATGGGACAGAAGAATTTGAAAACAGTGAAGAAAGCCAGATTACTGATTTCTTTCTTTTTTAGATTTTCTTTGTTGTTGTTATTATTTTAAAAAAATATATTGATTTTGTTTTTCCCTTTTTTGGTTTACAACATATAAAAGTGAATAAGCTTATAAAAGAATGACCGATTGATAACTTGGATTTCATGCAGTGGATGAAGCGTTACAGCGATTCTGTTAATAGAGACGCTCTCAAGTATTTCTCCTTCATTTTTTTTTATTTCTTTTTATTTTTGTGTGTTGAAGTTAGTCTCCTTTTTTTTATTGAAAATATTACTTTTAATAGAAGACCTTAAAAATTAACGGTAACAAGATACATAGATATTATAATTTATTTTTAAATCCAGTAAAATTCATATTTAATCCTATTATATAAATGTGTGTGTGTACTATCATATAACATGAACCAACAATAGTAACGTAGTAATTTGAGACTGGTTATATTTACGTTATTAACTATATGACACCTTTTTTTTCTCATTGGAAAGCACGTATGATCCATATTTGTATGATCAAGTCAATAACTTTATTCCGCAGAATCAACTTATAAGTTTATTAGTAAATATATGATATTCATCTTTGCAGGATCAATTATAAAAAGCATTTAAATAATCTTTTTTGGACAACAATTCCCTACACGTACAATGAATCTTATTGCCCTAATTTTTGTAAACTCATAAGTTTATTAGTAAATATATATAATTATATGTACTCATCTTTGACACTATGACCAAAAATATATAGATCTTCCGTGAGTGTGCACCGATATATAGGTAGTAAATGAAGAAGCAAATGTAGCACTATTCATTAAAATTTTCATTAAATGTTAATTTATAATCACTATAAGAAACATATAACAGAAAATTTTTATCAGAAATTGCATCGATTCTGTCACTAATATTAGTTTATCGATGGAAAACTAATCATATTGTTATGTCGGTCAAGTGTTGGTCGATAAGTAGATATCGAAAAAAATTGCATCTATCAGCAAACTTAATGATAGATTTACGGACTAAATATCGATCAACAGTTAAACACAAAAATCTGACTAAATTATTGATGAAATTTCATGTTAGTAATTTCATCAGTAAAGCCCTATGTAATTCGTCAGTGAATTAAACTCTAATATTATATTATTTTAAAATTTTCGTTAATATGTATTTTTTAGCTTCCTGTCAATAATCCATCGGTAGGTTTTCAAGGATTTTTTAAATATTATAATATTTTATGATATTAATATTTTATAATATTTATTATATTAATATTAATATTTTTAATATTAATTTGATACTAATTTAAATATTAATATTAATATTAATATCACATACAATATCTCAAAAATTTAATATAAGAAATTATTCAACATACAACATTTCTCACATACAACACCACAAATTTTAATATCTCAAAAATCCATACAAAATAAATTTTTTATTATTCACAAAATTATACAATATTTACAGTATTTCAAGTATACAATATCACATATTTCAAATGCTAGAAATAAATATTCACATTTTTTTCTATACAATTTCTATAAAAAAAACATAAAAAAAATACTAAGGAAGAGAGGGCGGCGATAACTTGCTTTGGCAACGACAACGACTTCTAATGGTTGCAGCAGTGACAAAAGGCAAAGGTAGGGCCGGTGATTCAACAACACCAAGCGCCGAAGAGGGAGAGAGAGAGAGATAGAGAGAGAGAGCAATGTCGGGAGAGACAAAGAGCAAAGACAAAAGAAGAAGGAGCCAATCGGAGAGGAGAGTAGAGGGAGACCCTGGGCGAGAAGGAGAGGAGAGCAGAGGGAGAAAGAAAGAGAGGAGAAGGGAAGAGAGGAAAAGAAAAGGTATGTCTGGTATTTTTATTTAATATTTACTGATGGATTACCAACGAAATCAAACAATCATTAAAAAAATCCGTTGGTATTATATTTTTGTTTTTATTATCTAAATTACTGAAGAAATATCGACAGACACTCTAGCGAGTTACTTCTCGCGAGCCTTTTCGTTTTCTTTTGTTGGTAAATTGTGATGCCAAAAAGTGACTCCATAATTTATTGACGAGTTTATCCCGTCGGTAATTTATCAACGACAGTTCGTCAATAATCGGTCGCTATGTTTTATAATGAATATTTTTATTATTTTTGTCACTGATCTAACAGTATTTGCTGATGAAAATTATTCCATTGGTAAAGTCTATCAGAATATATATATTTTTTTTAGTGGACAATATATATATATATAGACAAACACAATAAAAGGGAATCGCAATTGCAACAATTCAGTTTGGATTTTTTTTTTTCCCTATAAAAGGGAACCGCAATCTCAATTGTAATTTGGAACCCCAAGTGCCGAAACTGAAACAAAATATCCATTAAAGTTTTGCCATCTTCTTTCTTTATAATCCATAGTTTCCTTCAAATATGAAAGAAACCATTGTAATTTCCTTTGACATATATACAACAGTGCAAACTCACTTTTCTTTCCTCTTTTTCAATTTAATGGTTCAGATTTTCCAAATATGACCATTTATATTAAGGTATTATAATCCTAACCATGACTTTTAATTTCTATTATTGTTACAAAATTGTTTGTGGGAAATATTTTTATGCTTATATTTACAATTTTTGTGTAAATTTGAT
Source organism: Omphalea diandra (assembly GCA_949677035.1). Classification (NCBI taxonomy): domain Eukaryota; kingdom Viridiplantae; phylum Streptophyta; class Magnoliopsida; order Malpighiales; family Euphorbiaceae; genus Omphalea; species Omphalea diandra. Next base: position 16,287 of record CATIWR010237814.1, on the reverse strand, counting down.
TAAAATTTGATCCTTTACTCATAAACACTACAAATGATCAATTTGAAATTCAAGTTGCCTCTATGTATTTGATTTTAAGTGTTGAATATTATTCCTTTTTTGCAGCTAAAATTTTTTAATTTTGAATTTTCAGCTTTATTTTAAAAAGAAGATAATTTATAATGGAATAAGTTTCATCTTCTTTAATAACAATCCTAGAAGAAGTATTAGAATCACTCATTCTAGGTTTGAAATCGCTTTCTTTATTTTTAATTTTGTGCATAATATTGTACCTTTTTCCCCTTTCTATGTAATTGAAGCCTCACCAAATTTAGATTTTTTTAAATTAATTTCAAGTGATAGTTTTATCATTTTATCATCGGATTATATTTTTACGAAAAGAAGAAGAAGTTGAGGGTTAATTGAGATGATTGTGGTAGTGATGAATAGTAACATTGATGATCAAATATAAAAAGGAAAAGAAACACAAATTCATAATTCATTATGATAGTCATTAGTGAATTTGAGGAAAATTTTCAGGTAATACATTTAAGCTCACGCCACACTCTCTTCAACAGATTTGCATTCTTCTGTTATTGGTGACATTTAACAGGTAAGTTTAGTTTCTTTAAATTTATATTTTATTTTTTGTTAGGTTTTAGGTTTGGTTTTGAATTACATTGTGTATTTTGTTGATTTGTGTATAGTATTAGATTATATTATTTATTGAGAAATTACAAATTATAAAAAATGAATCTTTAAAGTCTGAACAACTCTCTTTCTACCTTTGTTGCTTTCTTGATTGAAGTATAGAGGCAAAGGGAAGAGAAAATTTTTGTTGACACCAGTAACTTTGTGATAAGATGGATCAACTCTCTCACCATGATTTTTTTTTTTCTGTTTTTTCCATTATGTTTTATGTTGCTCTTGATTTTGAGTTTTATTTTTTATTTGTTTACATTGTTAAATTTATTGGCTTTCGTTTCTGTTAATCGGTTCATTTCTGTTATTGAGTGGTAATTGCTACCGAAGGTACACTTCTTTCAATTTTATATATTTCTCTTTGTTTTTTTCCAAAATTTCCTTGGTTACAATAATTGAGGTAAAAATATATGCTCTTATAAATTCATTTGAATTGTTATTTATAAAAAAAAAAATGATTTTTATAGTTTTTCTCTATGAAGAGTTACAAGTATTCAACTTTGTAATTATGGGTGGTTTTTTTTTATGCTTCGATTATTTTAGTTGTGTTTTCTTTATGTAACTGTATTTTGCAGTTCATATTATGGATGGTAGACATGGAACTAATGTATTTGTTGTTTTTCATTTGTTTATGTTGTTCCACAGATCAAATGCTCCAGATTGATTTACAATCCGTAAGTACATGTGTAAATATGATTTAATGCAAATCATTAACCGCTTTTGTTATTTCTTTATTGCTGAGACCAGAATAGTTGTACTTATTTTGCTTAATTTATATGTTAGATTTATTGGGTGCTTAGTATATTGTAATCAAGCTTTACTAAATCTAATAGGTAGTGAGATCTAACAGGTGTAGTAAATACTAATAGGATTTACATCTAATGGGATTAATTTGTTGGTTGAGTATGAAAACTATATTCACGTAAAAAATATATATATTATCATGATGAGCATGATGTTCAATACGTAAAATAAGCTAGGATTACCATAGATACAAAAGGAATGAAAAAAAGTAGAGAGGAACATAACAGAAGGGAGGAAAGCAAGCATGCCTTCTGCTTCCATCTTCTTATTCGAGCTTCCTCCTCTGTCTCATCTTTGCCACCATCAAGATTGATGACTTCAAATGTCCTTCGTGACAAAGCAAACTCCATAACAATTCAGTGCATTTAGCACATAAAAATCCAAACAACAAATTCAAAAACTAAACATCCATATCAATGAAGAACTTAAAATCATCATTTCAAAGACGAGATGAGCATACATAAAGTGAAGACAAAAAACTTTTGAAATACCCGATAACAGATCGGTACATAAATTTTAAATATTGACAAGCCAAATTTTATAGTAGCCAAAAACCCTTTAATTCGATTGTTATTAATATGAGAACCAATTTCAGTTTTCTTAATTTTGAGCTTTGTTTTATGTAAGTTTTTGATTTTGAGCTCAGTTTTATATAAGATATATGTGATGATATTTTATTTTTATAGGGATAGAAATGTTGGAGAAAGTCACGAAAATAGTCGGTTGGAATTTTGAAATAAGATGCAACCGTTGGAAAGGAAATTTGGAACAGCTAGAAAGCATGGAATCTGATGTGATTATATAGCTAGAAAATGTAGAGTTGCAAAGCAAACTGGTTGCGTGATGTGGGAAGGATGAAAGATGAAGTTTAGAGTATAGAACAAGAAATAGAAGGTAGATAAAGCATACTGTTTGGAAAGCACGCGGACAAAGACTGAAGAAGTGAAGGAGCTAATTGATCAAAGGAATAGATTTTCCAAGAGGGCTTCTATTTGATGTGCTACGGAATGATGGTGGTGCATTGCTAGCCCCAAAGTTAGTGGGTCGAGCATTTAGAATAATTAAGGGTATAATATTGGAATGGTTAATAGAGGAAGATGTCTTAAGCATAGGGATCTACAGGATTGGACTGGGTGAAACCACTTTGATGACGCACATCCACAATGAGCTCGGAAGACAAAATGTTTTTTTTTGCCTTCTAACTTTATTTTATTTTGAATATCCCATGAATAGGATCTAACTTTGTTTTATTTTGAATATCCCATGAATAGGATCAAAGTTTACGTCTAAAAGCCTTTTGAGCTTCATATGTATTTCCACTTAGAAAATTTTGCGTGCGTTATGCGTGAATGTTGATTTTGTTTTTAATAGTTCTGAAAATTTTCTCAATAAAGCAAATATTAGCTTTTTTTTTACATTTGTAATATATCTTATCATTTTGTCGTAGTTTCAAAAATTTTTATCATCCATTGCTGGGCTATGACATTAGTAATAGTATAAAAACCTGACACTTATCATCATATAAACCTTCAGTAATCATGTACTTAATATGTAACTTGAACTTTCAATAATTATGCACTTATACGTAATTTCAATAATTAATTCAAGTGTTTAATAGAGTTTCCCACCTTTTTTTTTTGGGTTCTACTTTATTCTAGCATCTACATAGTTTTTTTACATCATGTATGTTACGGATTATCACAGCCGCATCACCAAAAGACTTGCTATTTTCACAATCATTTGCACAAACTAACCAAACCTTAATCTCTTGATTATAGGAGGAAAGGGTCTAAAGAAGAAAAGTAATATGTCAAATATCTGGAGAACTTGATCAACACAAAAATCCTTTAAATCGAAACATACAATAAAAACATGATGCAAAATTTCATGCTCAGGTCATCCTTTGTGCAGCCTCCTTTGCTAAGAGTTTCTCCTTCGCTTTGGTCTTGGCCTGAGATTTGGAGCCCATAATACCCCCACCCCACCTCTTGCGGTGTTCATCAAACTTGTCGTTGAAGTTGGCCTAAATTTAATTGAAGAAAACAAGAGTGAGAATTGTGAACCACAAACTCTCGGAAATAAGTACACCAAGCGATTAACATAATAATTTTGTTAGTGAATGTAGGCCCAATATAAAATGAGAAATTGGAACAACTTGCCTATCACATTATAGCAGAATTCGCACAAAAAGAATTTAATCATAAGAATTTTTATCTATCATCTATAAAATCATGATAAATGCCCCAAGTGCATGTCAACATAAACATGCACAAATTATCACCTTGACTGCCTCCAAAATCTTGCTAAATTCCAATTTATCTTCATTCTTCACTGATGTCAGGCATAAAGCTGCAGCCGTCTTCTTGTGGACAATCTGTTTTTTATCACAAAAAGAAAAAAGAAAAAAAAAAACAGAACGAATGGAGATAGTCACTCTTTCGAAACAACATTAATTAATTGAAAGATATTATTTCATGGATGAGACAAGTGGAGTGAACTCACTGCTCCAAGCCGTGACTTGCCCTTCACAATTGCATAAGGGACCTCCATCTTCCGGCACAAGGCAGGCAACCAGACAACAAGCTCAATTGGATCGACATCATGTGCTATAACCACTAATTGTGCCTTGTTCTGCGTGAATGAGATAGAGTTTGCTCAGAAGAAGAAAAGGTAAACTATAGGTGATGAATCAACCTACCACGATCATGCAAGCACTGTTCAATCAATAACATACAGTGATTGAGATGGTGGAATTACAAAGGAGCAAAGTGAAAATCTCTGAGAATAACCAAACACATGTTATCAGGCATTTATGAGATATGCAAAAAGGACAAGGAAAGATAAAGGCTGACATTAACCAACCCAGAACATATCCTTGTATCATTACCCTATCAGAACTCCATTATAAAGCTAACTAAGTTGCATATTTACTTAGTTGACAAGTGGCAAGGAAGCAAGAGCAGAAAGAAATCAAAATTGGTACCTGCTCAATAAGGTAAGCAACATGATTAAGCCCATATTTAACAACAATGGGTTTCTTTGATTCCACAGTTTTCCCTTCAGTTTCAGCTTGTGCTCTTTGAAGAAGCCTTTCCTTCTTAGCTGCCTTGTCCTCAGGTCTATATTTGAGCAACAACTTGAAGAGTTGTGTGGCTGTAACATCAAAGGATAACAGATAAATTGAAAAGTTGGTATCAGAAAAGAACACCTGCAATTACCACGACAAAGTAATGATAACAACTCCAGCTAGACCCCACAATATTGGCAAAGTAATAAAAAAACATACCAAGGTTCTTGTCAAGTGTCTTTGTGAACTGATTAACAGCAGGAGGAACCTTGAGACGTTGCTTCAGGATCCTCCTTTGCCTCTGAATACGGACAACATGAGGCCATTTGACAAATCTAGTCAAGTCCTTCTTTGGTGGCAGTGCACCACCAATTCCAAACTGCTTTGGTCGCTTCTCGAACAAAGGGTTGATAACCTTTTCCTAAAATCATCACACACTAAATTATTCTACTTGAAAAGTTCAATAATGGACAGAAAAAGTACAATAATAAGTGCAATGTGTTTCATATGCTTCTTTAAAAAACTTAAAGAACTTGAGAATATGTTAGATATTACTTACAGGCTTCTTCTTTGCTGCTACAGGGGCCTTAACACCTCTTTTAGGAGCCTGTAACAAAATATAAGACAAGGCAATAATACAAAACCAATAAGAACAACCACTGTCACGCAATTAACATAAGCAAATACATAATAATTTTTTTTTAAAAAATACAAATTCAGCATAATTTTTCAATATCAATCAAAGATAAATAATACAAATCTAACATCCAAATATCCAGTGCTTTTAGATCCAACTAGTCTAGCATAACAACCATTTCCCCCACTTCAATCTTTCCAGCTCAATAAACAAAGCAGGCAAAACAAGAATCTTTTAGCTGAATTGCTCTCCACTACAATATACCAATTTGAATTACAACTTATGAACTAAGCCTATACGGTGCTTTAAGCTAGAATCGAGCACGTAAGAGCATAGGCGTACCATTTGGATGGCAAGACCAGCAATCAAGCTCCGGTAGTAGAGTTGAGTAGAGGAGGTGCAGTGGCGGCAGGATTAGGGGTTTTGTACATGAAGGTCAAGCTTTAAAATTTTGATTTGTCAGTCTAGTCCTCCATTTTATTCTTATTACCGTCTCATCTTTTTTCGGTTTTCATTTGACCCAACAACTTTTGCTTTTTGTATATTAGACTATTGGTATACTAGCCTTTTTTTTTTTTTTTTTTCTAAAAAAAAAAAGTGCATTTATTATATTCATTTGTTAGCACATAGAATATTATTATATTACTATCAATGAGTTTTTGATTTAATAGTACCGAATTCATTTTTAAGACTTAAAAAAAATTTCAAGATTGTTATATTATAAATTCTAAATGTCAGAATTTAATATATAAATATGCATTCATATTGTAGTATATTAAACCATATTATATTAAAATACTAGAATGTTGGCATATATATTGAGACTTTCAATTGGGTTGAATTTTTTACATTTTATGACCTTGTAAACTCGTTCTCATAGAACAATTCAATTTTGTACTAATATACTTATAGATTATGCTTAATCACAAAAAAAAAAAAAAAAAGAAAAATAATATCTTCGTACGTTTTCTAATTATATTTAAATCTTGTAAATTTATAATTTTAATCAAAATTAATTAAATTGATCTCAATCGTACACATGATCAAATTGAAAGTTTACAACTTATGTTATTTGCTGAAATAATTATCATTTTTACATTAAAAAAAAATCATTTTTTAGTTGTAAAATCCATAATCAACTCGTAATAAAAAAATTTGTGCAAGACTAATTTATAATTAATAATAAATAACAAATTATTTATTTTCCTATTTGATAAAAAAACTAAAAAATTAGAAGGGTCAAACTTTTTCTAATTCGATTCACCATATTTTCATTCTGGGTAGCAAATTAAAAAATTAGGTTAATTAATTAAAGCCCATTAATTATTAATTACCCATGGTTCATGGAAGAACTAAAACCCAACCCATTGAATGCGTGTGTATATATATATATATATATATATGGCAAATATGGTGCAATTGAATACTACCAACAATTCTACAAGTTCTGTGGTTATGGCCATAGCAATATCATAGAAAACAATGTCCATGGAGATGAAAGGACACCGGTCATGGCATCATCAAAGGTAAAGGACTATGGCTTTTATAATGCAAAAACCACTAGTAGTTATCGCCATGATAACTATCCCTTCACAAACAATCAAGAAAGCTTGTTGATTACTGCCACTCATATTATCTGCTTCCTTGCAAGTAACATTGCGGCTAGATGCTATAAGAAAATAGAATCCTTTGATGATTTAACAAATCTACTTGGAAGATCGGCTGGAAGCAAACAGTCATCTGAATTTCATAACTTCAAAAAGAGGACTTATCTTTCCCAGAGCATGCTGTTGATCTCTTGAAAAGGACGTGTAACAATTACTTCATCATGAATAAACTCCTGCAGAATAGAAAACATACTGAGTTGCATAGTTGCAGCAACTATTTTTTTTACGAAATTTCAATGACCATAGTAAATGATTATGTTGTTTATAAATAGACTACTGAACCATCAAAGGGCACCAAGCAGGCAGTATGTACTTTTTGGGTTGATGTCATAAACAAAACAAAAATGAATGATACATCAAAGAATAATGTCTTTGCTTGATTTTACAAAGCAATAAGAAACTAATGCAATTTCAAATTGAATGTAAGGGTTATTTAAACACGCATTTGCTTTTGTTTGTTTAAGGAATTCTAAAGTTCGAGACTGTCATATCAGCACAAAGGAGGAGATTTTGAAAAGTACACTTAATTATTACCATTAAGGGTTATTGCTTGCTTCATTGAGATGTGTTAGGTAGGCATTATATATTTTTGAAGCAGCTATAACATCAGAAGAAATAAATAAAGACAGGGTTTCTTTGTTTGATTTTCTTAGCTTGGATTGTATGCTAGCTTCTGGTAGATTCCAGTGAAAACAGAAAATGACTAAAATAAAATGAAGAGAAAAAAACATTCAGCATCTAGGCAGCACCAAAGAATGCTACAGATAAGTAGAAAATGGCCCATAAGTCATCAAATACTGAATTGGTTAATCTAAGAACAGCTCTAACAATTTGCACTACCATTATCACTACTGGAGCATTTACTTTCTCTGTATTTCAAGTATACCTTTTAGCTTAAATTGCTGTTGTTTAAACTTTATAAGAAATGCAGCACATACAATTTAGTTTTCTTTAAAGACAAAAGTAATTCATCTTAGATAAGAGATATGGGTCATCATATTATGAACAATTTTCATTTAACAAAAAAAAATTGACAAGCAACTTTACTATTTATTTTTGCCAGGTGAAGCACTCAGGCATACACAGCTATCAACGGTTCTCTCGAGTCTTCGGTATGTTGGCCGTGATAATAACAGTACAACATCAACTGAAGTATCCCCAAAACTGTTCCAATTCCATTTGGGACCTATATCAGGGGGAAAATGAAAAATGAAAAAAATAAAAATAAAAAAAGTTATTAGAACAAACAAAAATTTGGGATCATTAAACAATTACTTGGCGAGTAATCATTAATTTAGTATAAGTTCTTTATAGCAAGTAAAAATAACTCAACGATAATTTACAACACGAATTATAAAACAGATAATCCGTTTTAAAAGCACTTAGTCCAGTGTATTCACGTATGGATTTTGGAGGATGCCAACAATTTAGTGTTGAGTCTATTTCTTACAATTAAATCAACATTAGCATCTCTTTTTCTGCATTCATAGCATAGTAAGAATGCATCAAGGAGTAAACACATTCTATTAAACAACATACTTACATAAATGAAATAATCAAACTTCAGCATTCCATATGCAAAGAAAGAGAGACTCATCATAAAGGTTGCAAGGGACAGATAGAATGGCATAAATTCGACACTCCTTGTTTTGATCACCAAATTCTGACATACAAACGTGTATAAAACAATAAGAAAAAATGAAATGAGAAATCTTAACTGGAAAAATGTGAATATCTAGGATCAACTTACGATGACACAAAGTGGGGAAGCAAACATGGAAATGAGAGAAAAAACGCTTAAATATCCAACAAACAACTGTCTAGCATGAGCATTAAAAAAACTCATGCTCACATAGACTATCAAAATAAATGCTGCAAAAACTGCAACCAGTAGTGCTGACATCCTCAGCTGCAAGAAGCATCCAAAGAACAATCATCATTATTTATGTTACAAGAAGCTGCAGAAACTTCAAATACAAGCAAAATCTTAGAAACAATGATTACCTTTCTGCGGTCATCAGCATAAGAGATGAAGATACTTATGTAGATCAATTGGAAAACTGCCCCAATTGAATTGACTGTTGCAACCAAGATGATACCTGGTGAAACAATAGGCAAGCCATACCAAAGGCAAATCAAGCAGTTCAAGAGGGAATAAACATAAGGCAATCCTGAGAACTGTTCTGTTGATTGGCTTCTGATAATTCTCTTAAATGTTGGTCTGAAAGAAGAATAGATTCAGCTTTTAAGAAAATGTAAATATTCATCGTGGATCTATAATTACCTCAGCAACATATTATAGCAACTTACATGGGTGACAAAAATAACACAAAAGCGAAGATGTTCCCTGTAATTAAGAAATAGAAATTAGAATATATCTCCTGATACGTAGATAAGGTAATAGTATTTGATCATATGGTGATGATTCAGAAACTCTTCTTGGCATACATATACATGAGCCGAAAGCGATGGTATGGTTTTAGGATCATAATTAACAATACCATATCACCTGTTTTAGTCAATTCTGTTATAGTTACATTTCTTTCCATTTTCTAGCAATCCTATAGAGGAAAAGGGCAAGTATTTATTGACATTGTCATGTTAAACAAGCAGTTACCGACAAGTTTTAATTATCTTTGAACAGCATATGAAAAGCTATCCCCTTTGACCTTGGATTAACAAAAACTACCAGCAAGAGAAGGGAAACCATGAAAATCTTCGGCAAATTGAGATGTTTAACGACAAAAAGGGAAAAAATAAAAGATACCCAGAAAAACAAAGCATTAGTTTTGTTCATATATATAATCAAGACAAACGATAAGGCATAAAGAGGCTAGAAAATGAACGGAAGATGGAAGCAGGAAAATGAGACAGTTGTGTTGAAGAGGAAATAGACAAGTTAAATTACCAGCAAGTCCAGCTGCATCACTGCAATCTGAGAAAATCAAAGACAACCTGGGAGAGAGCATCTGTCAATCTACAACTTTTCTTTTCTACAGGTGCTTTCTTTCTTTGCACTTTATGAAAGAGAAAAATGATAAAATTAAGAAAAATTAATTAACATTCATAAATTATAAAACGTCATGTTTGGAATGGATGGATGATTAATCACACTTATGGAAACATCCAAGGCAAAAGGAGGCTCTTAATTACTTGTCTTATTTAAGGTAAATTATAAAAAAATTCCCTCAACTCTCACAAAATAAACACTTAGATCCTCAAAAAGGGATTGCATTTTTAATATTCCCATTTGCATTTACTACCCAACAAGCTAGGGACGTCATCATCGAGAAGACTGCTTTCTTATTGGTATGTCACTCTTTTTTTTTTTTTTTTAATTAAAATTTTATTTTAATGTTTAAATTCATTTCATGAAAATTATGCAGGAAATTATTGATTTTTTAAAATTAAAACTGTACTTCATTTAGGTATATAAACATTTTATTTCGAAATTATTATATCTTTTAAAACTATAAAAGAAACTGGCAGTTATATGAATTTTATTGAAAAAATTAAATAAATTTAATGGAAAAAATACAAATAAAATTAAGCACCTGTATCATACGAGCTTTCATTAATTGGAAACCGAAACGATGGGATTGAAATTAAAATAAATAAATAAAAAAGAAACGAGAAAGTAAAATGAAGCACTGGTCATATAAGCTCTCATTATATGAGAAAGGGAAAGGATAATAAGATAGAGCGTCTCAATAATAGCTGTCGTGACGTACAAGACTTTTTGTCCTTTTCGCAACTCCAATTAAAACAGAGCCTCTTATTATTGACCGAAAGCAAACAACAAATATCATCTAGTGGTCCCAAAAAAAAAAAAAAAAAAACCAAATTCAAGTAGTAAAAATTATAAGAGATTTTTTTAATAAATAATTACAAAATTTGTAATGCAAATTTTATGACTCGATGTCTTAATGACTAACAAGTTGATGTTATTTAAGAATATATTTATTAATCATTTGATTATCTTAATTATTTTAATAATGTTGTTTTATTTAATCAATTTTATTTATTTTGCCTTTTATCATTAAGAGCTTTATTTATTTTTGTCTTTCATATTAAGAATTTTATTTATTTTTATAAGAATATTTATCATCTTCTTTACAAATTTTTTGTAATTTAAAATTAATTATTTGATTTAATAATAATATATTAATATTATTTTTCTTAGATCTAATATGATGTAACATATAAATTTTTTTCTATTCTTATAATATTATTGTAACATATTTAATGAAATCTTCACAATTAACAAATATATAAAGATATCAAAGAACATTCATAGTAAATATAATATTATGATTTTGCTTTTTCTCTCACTAGAACCTTCTTTATTTTTCCTCTCTGCGGTGTGCTTTCTTCGTGTTCTATGAGAGAGACCATCGGTCGCTTTGGCCACCAGTGGTATTTTATTTTCTCTATTTTTTATGTATCTTTTATTTGTGTATTATTTGGTTTATTTATATTTTATTTTGATCTTAGTTAGAAATCCCTCCATTGTAGTTCAATTTTTTTGGTATGGGGATATATTCCCCAATTTCTTTAGCATGTGTCCTATTTAATCTCAATATAGGAGGTGTGTATCGATTTCTTGGTTTGCTAAGAAAATTACAATGGAGAAATTGAGCTCAAAGGCAGAGACATATCATGTATCAAAGAGGACTAATGTAGTTTGTGTGCTTAGATTTCATCTTCAATATGTTTCTTAGCCTCACCAAAATTGGCTAATGACGAGAAGTGCGGGTTGCTTCAATTCAGGAAAATCAAGTATATGACAATAGTTTGAGGAAAATGACACTCTTTACCTCAGATTGGTTTTACTAGAGATTATCTATCAGTATGGAGCCATTTTTTCTTCATCTAATCAGAAAGCAACATGCACCTGCCACGCTTGTTTGCTGGCGGCGCCTTTGATGGATCGAGAAAGATGTAGAAATTATTTTTCTGCCATTTTGGGTTTCATGTATTTGTCAAATACAATTGAGTTTTAGACTCATATCTAACGTATTTTATATAGATCTTCACTCTTCTTTGTAACTCTATTTTGAGCTTAGTCCTTGTTATTTTCATTTTGACCAAAAAATATAATATTATGATTTTAAAATTAAATTAATATATTATTATTAATTATATTAAAATTAATTTTATATTAATATTTAAAATTATATAAATAATTTATTGTATAAATATTTTATGAAAGTTTTTTAATGAAAATAATCATAGAAATTGCATGGTTTATTATGTTTTTATACATTTACGTGTCACATTTGAACGGTGAAATGTATAAACCGAATTTTTGAATAGCACAAATCTATATATATTAATAAAGCTGAGAGATATCAAAACACAAAATGTTTCTAACTGTTTTCGAAAATCAAAATAAAATCCTGATTGTAACTTATATCTAATGCACGATTTAACAATAAAGTCATCCACACTATTAGCTTTTTTATTCACTAAACTAAATTGGAAAGATTAAAAAAGTGTTAAACACTTTAGGATTATAAGTGTTGCAATTTGTATTTGCTAGTTGATCTCCGTAAGACGATTAATTATTTTTCAAAAAACAGTTGAATCTGTCTCAAAAATCACTTTTGATGTCCTCTAATGATCATTGTTATGTTGGTCTTCTTCATTGTTTAAGTTTCTCCTACTAATGCTGATCCACATTGATAATTCTTATCTTTCTTTCTACTATCTTGCCCTCATGATTTCTTCCTACAATATCAATTTTTGGCTTAATCATGTTATTTTTTCCAAAATACATCTGAGTTGAATTTGATCCATCCATACGGTAGTTTAATTCATTTATTACTTTTGTTTTAGTTATTGCTGGGAAGGTTGGATAGTAACATAAAAAGGCATGCTTCTTCGTACCTTTCGATTTGTTAAATTATCGCTTTAATGGTGATTTTAGGGCTTCATCATTTTTCCTTCATATAAGCTTCGTTCCCGGTCTTCCATTCCAATAGAGCCCAAATATGAAATTTCCGCACCTAATTGGTTGAAACGTCTTCAAATAAGTGTGGCGACGAAGTAGTTGAAAAGCGTTTTATATGCTATAAAATTTACTAAAGTTTGACACTAAAATTTTATTTGAAATAAATTATGGTACAAAAGGATAAAAAAATATTTTTATTAGTATGATTCATTCACTTCTATATTAAATTTGTTATTTTTAGTAAATTTTAAATTAATAAAATAATTAAAAACTTGTAATTTTCTCCAAAATTTATTTTTATTAAAATAATTAATTTTTTATAAATATATTATTTTCAACCAAAAAATTATTAAATTAAATTTTAATTTTTTAAATATCAATTTTCAAATATGATCTAAAATATTTTATAAGAAATCATAAATTAAACCTAATTTATTTTTTGTTCTAATATTATATATGAATTTTTTTAAAATAAAATTTAGCCGTCTAGAAGTTTTTTAAAAACAAAAGTGATGGGATTGAAATGTGTTTGATATGTTGTGAAATAAATCCATTAAATTGAAAACTAATGCATTTATGTAAATCTTTATAATATTGTAAACTTTTATCTGACATTTTTCAAAGAATTTTACAATACTGGAAATAGAAATAGTAACAGGGTGGGGGTTACCCCCCTCTCGCCTTACCCTCCTGATAGATTAAATTTTCCTTCATATTTTGGCTTTGCCTTTGCCTTTGCGGAGATTTCTTGTAAAATAAAACTTTTATTTTTTAATAATTTTAAATTATTTTTTTAAAATATAATTAATTAAATTATAAATAAAAATATTTTATACTATAAACTAATAAATATATAAAAATATATAATTATACACAAAATATTTATATATATATATATATATATCTAATAAATATAAAATATATATTTAATAAATATAAAAATATATTAAATTTTTTCAAGTTCTACAGGGATTCACTTCTTGGATCCCTATGGAGATCCATGGATATAATCTCCATCCTCGCTTTATGAAGCAGAAAGGGAGGAAATTCCATGCCTCATCAGAGTGGATTTCCATAGAAGACGAGGAATCCACGCCCTATTGCTATTTTTAACTGAAAGTTTATTTATAAAATATAAATTTATTAGTAATAATAAACTTTTCTTGCGTGTGCGGACACATACATATATAGCAGTATAACCTTATAAGCGTTCATCCAAATAGTCAACAAAATTTTCTTAAAAAAGTTTTATTGATTTGATTATGTCAATCAATATTTAAAAATATTTAATAATCATATTGGTTAAAAATTTATTATTTGCTTGAAAAAAGTAAACCATAATTTATAAATTATTTAAAATTCATCATTTATCATAATTAGAAATTATAAAGTTTTTCCTAGGAGGTGAAATTTTGTAAAATTCATTATTTTAACAAATAATAGATTTCAAAATTAAACTTTTTATTAAGAAGATAATTTTAAATTTATGAATTTGTTATAGACATTAAACATGCTAAGATTTATAAATTTAAAACTTATAAAATCAATAGATTTAAAAATTTATAGAATTGTGATTTTTAAATGCATAGACTTAAAATGGCTCAATTTAGATATAGTTTAAATTGACATTTAAGTGACTTTGTGAATGTACTTTTAAAAAAAGTTAATTTAGGTATAATTTAAATTGACATTTAAGTGGCTTTGTGATTGTACTCTTAAAAAAAAGTTATGTTGACCCTCTTAAATTTTTCGTACTATCCTATTTAGTTCTTTAAATTATGTTAAAATATCTCTATAATACTCCATTACAGTAAAACATTATTCTATTAAAGTTCTACTAAATTAATATAAAAGCTCATGTTATTCTTAATTTTATTTTACTTTTCACTTTTCACTTTTTCACTCACTCTCTGTCTTGCAATTAATTAAGAAAATCAAATTCAAAGGCAAAACTCATTTGCAATATCAAGATTTTCTTTTTAAATTATGAAATATAATCCAACTCTATACAAATAAAACTCTCTTATATGTTTGTTGATCAAAGAAGTTAACAGAATAAGATGAATCAAAGATAATTCATACGTCTGAGATGTGTGTTGACCAATTCCTTTCAAGATAATTCATGCTTCTGAAATGTATGCTAACTAATTATCTTCAGGATTTAATGCTTCTGAATCCTATTTTTATTTGATAATGATATCACTTTTCTCAAACCTTCAAAAGACCACAATTTTTAAGAATTGTGAAATATAATCCAGCTTGATTTATCTCATATCCGTTAGAAATATAACCTGAATGAAACTCAAAGCATAAATTCTTGCATAGCTGTTAGAGTTCATGGTGTATGTGGAAGTCCTACAAGGTACAAACTCGTGAAAAGCTTAAAAGAAAAAAACAAAAACAATCTTTAATCTGTTGAGTTGTGCATGAATATCAGGTTATAGACAATAAAAATTTGATAATTCTCAAGGGTAGAAAATTTTAAAGGAAAAAGAGATACTCTCTTTTGAAAAATCAAAACAATGAAATTTACCAACAAAGAGACATACATCACAAATGAACTTATGTATTTAAATTGTTGACGCCATTTTAAAATTTACTTAAAATTATTAAAATGGTATTAAACCCTATTACATTTTTATTTCATTTAGAAAAAACTCATTTTCAGGCTTTCAGATTTTTCGCGTTTTCTAAATTTAGTGTTTTATCTTATAATTAACATACTTAAGTTTTTCAACTTTTTAAATTTATGCCACAAACATTTTCACTAACAAAATCACCAACTGTGAGTTGCACGCGTTATTTAATGCGAAACTTATTAGCTCTACATAAATTTTTAAATAATAAATTGGACATGTGAGATGTAACAATCGTTTTAACCCTAACTACAAAACATCACACTAAGAAATTTAAAATAAATTCCACACGTCGGCCAATCAGTTGGCTTAAAATTTTTCATCATAAATTTCCTATAAGCATACAATATCCATAAGTAAAAAAATAAAATTTAAGGGATAAAAAAAATCAAATGAGTCGAGAGATAGAAATAAGGATTTCAAGCACTTTTTTGTTTATAGTGTTAGAAAAAGAGACACCATTTAGTCTTCAATGTGCAATAACAATATTAATAATAACATACATGAGCTTTGGTGTTAGCTCTAAATGAGACAAAGTTATGGGTGAAATCTGAGAGGGAGATGTGAGATTTTAAGAGAAACGTTGAGAGTTTTTTTCAAATATAATAGGTTTGCTTAGTTTGTTTTCTCATTCATCAATCTCTATCAAACACATCAATCTTAAGGAGCAAACACCAACCACACTACCTGAGCCTCAAATCTCAACTCAAACGTTGCAGTCAACTCCCTTTAGTTTTATCCAACCAGGTAACAAAAAATAATGAACAGTAGAGTAAAGGTATCATCAACTCCATAAAGCCTTGATGTTGCAAAACAAGATGATCTTGTAGCAGTTGAATATA
>CATIWR010237812.1:0-21527 GCA_949677035.1 Omphalea diandra | reverse complement strand
TATATATATATATATATATATATATATATATATATATATAAAAGTTTTGTGTTGGTCGAATTTTAATTTACTTTTAGAAAAGTGTATTATAAAAAATACTAATATCGGATGTCTACCTAATATCAATAGTGAATGATAAACTCTTATTAGTTATTAATTAGTAAATAACATATTATGATTGGTAAGATATATGTATAATTAAATTACTTTTCCTTTTTTTAAGTTATATACAAAATTAGGAACAAGAAATATTCGCTCACAAAATTATAATAAATTTGTAAAGACATGCTAATTTATATAACTCGCACACTTTCCATAATTGATGTGAATGCTAGAATAACTAGCTCACTTTCCAATTTTCGTGAATGCTAGACATTATATATATATAATACACTTCTTTATAAAATTTATAAAATTTGTAAAAATTTAGGAACATAATACACTTCTTTATAAAATTAAGACAATTTTTATAAAAATATGTTAATCTATATGCTCACACACATTTTAAATTACTTTACTTAATATTAAGGATGAATAATTTATGAAATTATAATTAATTAATATTAAATCATAGATGTGGTATATATTATCAATTGTAATATTTAAGGCTTTTTTTTAAATTTAATATTTAAGTAGTATATCATTTTGTAATGTATTAAAAAATCAAATTGTAAGCCACTTTATTTTATTTTATTTATTAGATAATTAAGTAAGCAGGTGAAAGTTACATGTTCTAATTACTTAAGTTTTTATAATAGAAGAGCTCTGAAGTTTATTAGATGGCTAATTTTCCTAGTTCCATCATTTTCAAAGTGGGCAGAAAGCAACTTTTAATTATCTATTTTATAATTTTGAAGAGCTCAAAGATTCCAATTATTATACATATAATAATGTTCTTAAAAAATTAAAAAGTGTCCCAAAAATAGCATTTCCTTCAAAGAAAAAAGTAGGCATGATTCACAGTGAATGATGGTAGATGGGCATGCCATACCTCACATTACTTTTTTAAAAATTGAAAATAATAAACTAATGGAGGCAAGCAAATTTAAATTAAATTAATTTGAAGTTATACTTTTTATAAGCGGATTAGGTAATTGAACTAAGGTGCAAAATACATTTATGTTAAGTCGTATCATTTAAATTTTTAAATAAAAATATTATTATTGAATCAAGTTAGTTAAACTTGATCAAATCACTTTTTTTTTTTTTTATCTTGACAAGTTATATTGACATGTACTAATAATGTGTGTATTGAGTATCATTTTTGTAGAAATTAAAATAAGAATAAGTTAGGAAATCAAAATAAAGTGAAAACTTCAAATCACAAAAATCGATCTATGAATCGTATCTACGACAAGAAGATCACAACCAAAAACTATGTCATGGCTGTTATATCCATAATCGCAAATGCTATTGAGCCTAAAGATGGAACCAACAAGATCCATTTTAGTTATCGATTGGCTTCGCGTCATTCTTACGATTGCGACCTTCAAACATCAAGAAAAGGAACTCTAATAGACATTTGAAAATCCAATTAAAGTATGTCACAAGTCCATAAAGTCATTAAAGCTTTGAAGATTGTAACTGCGATACAAAAGGTGCGATTGTGATCAACCTTCAAAGTTGAACCAAAAGGTCCAAGCTAGTATGTGGTGAGCTTCACTTTCTATTAATCCAACGCAATCAAGGATCGTGACCATGACTCATATATCACAACTGAGACTTCTGAATAAAAGTAGGGCGTT
This sequence comes from Omphalea diandra, assembly GCA_949677035.1. Classification (NCBI taxonomy): domain Eukaryota; kingdom Viridiplantae; phylum Streptophyta; class Magnoliopsida; order Malpighiales; family Euphorbiaceae; genus Omphalea; species Omphalea diandra. Next base: position 19,782 of record CATIWR010237812.1, on the reverse strand, counting down.
GTAAAAGCCAATCTAAGAAACAAATGATCAAACACCACGTGTCACTAACTGTTATACTCATTTGAAGATCTTGACCATAAAAGAAGGATTCTAAACATGAAACTTATATTGCAACCACAGTTGGGACGTCTCAATCGTAAAATTTATTTGACAAACATTAAATACAAAATTACCTACCAAAGTTTGGAAATATGAAGATAATTTTATTAGCAATAGTTTTATTAGTAAAGGCTATTTGAAGGTTAAAAATTACTTTTTCTGTTTCATAATAGATATCATTTAAGGTTTTTGCACATATATTAAAAATTATATTTAATAGATGTTATTATATAAGTAAAAGATTATGTTATACTTAATTAATTATTTTCATAAATTATTGTGTATTGCATAAAAAACAATTATTATAAAAAAGAGAAAAGGTAAAATTAAAAAATTAATTAATATTTATAAATAATTGTAAAATATCAAGTATTATAGGATAAAAATTCTTTCTTTAAATGACATCTAATTTAGAACAGAAAAAGTATAAAATACTTTACTAAATGTACTTAAATGCAAAAGAATAGTCATTAATTGTGTCCAAAGTTTACACGTTTATTTCTCATGTCTCTCTTTTTATTGCTTTGTACTTTGTTTGTTGATGCCTATTAATTATTTATAAAAAGTTAAGTGTGAGCCATAAACATTTAAAAATTAGATGTTAGAGTGAGTCTTGTGTGTACAAAACTCTTTTATGGTTTTGTGTTAGCCTTAAAAACAATGTAATTAATATTGAGTGTGCTAAATACTAAATTGAGTGTGAATTTGTAAAACACTTAATAAGTTAGTATAATACTTAATTGGTAAATTAAAAAGTGGATATAAGATTGGTTAATAACTAAACTAATATAAATCTTGTGTCTTAATTTATTCTTTCCCTTTCTTCTATCTTTTAAATTATTTGTGTTCTCATCAAAATTTAAAATTTTCACCAATTCAATTATCTCCTTAGTGCACAAGGGTCAATAATTATTTTAATTTTAAAATTTTAATTATTTAAATTAAATTAAATTAAATTAATTTTTGAATTTTATTAAAATTGAGTTATCTTAGAGAGTCAGCGAGTCAGGACAAATTTAATTTTAATGTTTCCTTCAAATTTGGATAATATTTTAATAAATTTAGACTGAGTTTTTATGTGAAATTAAAATTGCCATATTTAATTATAACGATAAAAACAACAAAATAAAAAATTCAAATGATATTAAATATTCAAATAATATATTCAAAATAAAATATTTAATAATTATCTCTAATTAATATATAATATTTTATAAAAACAGACATATTTAATATGCTATATAAACTTAGATAAACTTAATATGAAACAATAAAAATTAAATTCTAAACATAAATTTTAGCATCCATGTTTTCGTTCTTTATTTCTTTCTTTGAGAGGAATTTTTTTTCTTTGTTTTTGGTTCGAGTTTCTCAAATTTGTTGTACTTTTACTGTATAAATTGATACTACTATACATTTGAAGACTGAAATATTGTTATATCAAGTATATAAATTAATTATTAACTTGAAAATATATTTCTCCTAATAATTATTATAATGAATATATATACAACAATTTAAATAATATTTTATAAATGTTTGAAATTAGAAATATAAGGTGCATTGGAGGAGAGAGAGAATGAAATTAAGAGGACAATTCCCAGAAAAGACTGGGATAGCAACCCAATCTGCTACAAAAATTCAAAGCCTTGAGGTTGAAGCTTAAGCTTGATGGATTGCCCAACTACAAATTTCCCATACAGAATTACCTTCTCCCCGACCCTAACCTAATCATTACAGTAACTTTTCTAAGGTCAAAGCTAACGACAAGCCAGATTGCCTAAAGAAGACCAGTGTTTTGAAAACTGAATTGAATTGGCCGATTTAATCAATAAAATCGAAAATTAAATTGATGATTGATTTGATTAAATTCAATTTTATTTTTAAGATAATTTTTATATTTTTAAATATATTTTACTTTTTTGATTTTTTAAATTAGTTTAATAATATTTTTAAATTTTATTTATTATTAAATTAATTAAATCTGATTAATCTAATAAAGTGAATTGATGTGCAAATTAGTGAGCTAATTGATTGACTGATCTATTCGATTTTAAAAACATCAAAGAAGACCAAGTCTTCAGCTTAACTTCTTCGAGTTGGCGCATCACAGGTGTAGCCTATAGCCCACCATTGGAAACTCAGAGACTCTTGAAAATGATTATTAGGAATAATTCACATAATTATTAGAGGAAACTTCCATATTGCAGCTGGAAAAAAAATGGTAATTCGAGTGTCGGTCATTAGAAACTAGGAGGGGTGAGGCCCATCAATGCCAATAGGATTTGCAGTGGAGCCAATAAAATATATTTTTCAGAATTCCATTGATTTGGTCCATGTATGTCTTTATGGTCATTTGGTGCCCACTCCATGCCTTGCTTCGGTGCCTGCAAATCAATTAATAACTTCCTCTGAGCTCTAATAAATTAGGTCAGTATCTTCAAATGGGGACCCCAAATATTTCTTCAGATGATAATTTTTTTAACATAAAATAAAATTTTCATTCAAATGAAATGAAAAAAACATTTGCAAAACATACAATATATAATTATAAGCCTAATTTTTGGGTTCAAAAAGAGTAGGTAGTTGATAATCAATACATATTTTTAATTTCAGTGTTAGAATTAATTTTAAATCATTATTGATTATATATAAAGTTATATATTATTTTTATATAATCACATATTATTATTTTATATTATATCATAAAAAATTGTCATATTAAAAAATTTTATAAATAGAAATTAAAAAAGTCAATTATCATAAAAATTATAATAAAAAAAATTTTAAAATTTCTACTAATAAGGAAAAATTTCAAATACACTAGTTAACACGTAAATAATACTTAAACTTTTTATATAATATTAATATTTAAAATTCTTATAAACTATTCTTTCTAAATTAGTCTAAAAAAATATTTTCATAACAACTATATTTTATATAAAAGTTGAATACAAAAGTAAAAACATAAATCAATCCAGCATAAATATTACTATATTGGATCAATAGTTAATAACATCATTGCTGAAAATACTCATTTCAATTTATTTACTTTATTGATTACACTAATATCAAGTTTTTTTCTCTATTATCATTCCTATATTTTTGATTTATTATTAATATAATTTAAACTTTCAAATTTAATAATGACAAAATATATATTATTAGTGAATATTCTCAAAAAAATCGCTCTTATTATGACAAATTCAAGTATTACATATTTTAGAGTGGAAATTGCCTGTCCAACCAACAAAATAATAATATATTTTAAATAAATTAATATTTATTTTTATTAAATAATTATTATTTTAAAATTTATTATCAGCTACATAAAATTTTTAAAATTTATAATAAAATATGAAAATAATTATTATAAAATATTATCTATTGATTCATACATTCAATTTTATAGAGCGTAATTTCAAAATAAAATTTATTAAAATATTTATTAGTAATAAAAAATAAAAATTTTAATTAAAATATAAATATAAATATAATCCGTGTTGGTCACGGGTTCATGACTAGTAATTACATAAAACAAACACAATAAATTTACTCAAAATTATGAAATTTATTAACAATAACATTTGAATAATACTTAATAAAATACATAGCCCTATTCTTATAAACTATAGAACTACTCCTCATAAACAGTAGACCTACTCTTTAAAGAGAAGACAAAAACAAATTCATGAAAAAATATGAATCCCATAAAAAATCTCACAAGAGAGAGCAACACAAAGCTAAAATCTAAATCTAAGTGAAAAATCACTTATTTAAAGAAATGTGTGCTAAAATATTAGTGACAGAGGGATGTTATCCGTCAAAAATGACTTGCGATATCCCTCCCTCGAACCTCTAATGGAGATGTGAAGGAGAGATTTTCTTTTTCCTGCACCTGCGGATATTGGAACTTCAGCTGATCAAATCCTCTAAAAGATTAAGATCAAATTCTCCTATTTTACATTTTTTCAAAAAAAAAAACTCCTATTTTACATCTTTTTTTTTTTTTTGTCTATAATTTTCTAATTTCAGTTAGAAAAGTTACTTCAAAATTTTTTTAATATCATATAAATAGATATGAACTTGCAATCTTTAATCTGTGCTTGTTTTGTATTCTATCAAATTAGCGTAGTTGTAATTGGTGTTTGATATAAATGCATTTTTGTCTTTAAATGCTATAATAATTCATACTCTTAAATAAGAAGAGAACAGAACAAACTGATGATGATAGAATACAAAGATGATATTTTATTTTCTGAATAAGATGTATTAAAGATTTAATTTTTTTTTTTCACCTAATAGGAATTGTTTCATTCAAAATTAACAGAAATTAAATTGAAATAAAAATATCAATTGATATTCATAAGCTAGGTAATTAAATATTAACATGAATACAGACCATCTTTTTTAATGTAGAGTTACATATTTTCTTATATCTATTTGAAATTAAAAGAAACAAACTAATTTAGATTTAGATTTTTTATTTCTTAAATATTAATCATTATGAGAAATAAAAGCTTATGAAGATTTAATTTAACATCATAATCCCCTGCATTACTATTCTATAAACACTTGGTTATTGATCAATTCACGTGTATCATGATGTCTGGTGATAAAGGGCAAAACTCCAAACGTATCCAAATCTGAAGGCTACAAATCAATAAATTATGCGACATAACATTGCACAAGAGATTGGTATTTAGTAATGTTTACGTTAATAGCAATGACCATTAATTAAATAATTAAATAATCAATGTTATTTCAAGCAAAAAAAAAAAAAAAAAAAAGAGGCTGAACATGGAATAGGTTTCTATATAATACAAAAGTTTTTGAGATTTATTATTTATGTTAAATCTATGGAATTCATTAAAAACTTTTTTTTTTGTTGATAATCTCTTAGCCAATTTAAATTCCTAACAATAAAAATTTATCTATTTTTTTGGCTCGTCTGTTTTTCTGTTATTAAGTCACTAAATGGATTGTTATCTGACCTACAATAGCTCTTTTACAGTTTTTTTTTTCTATAATTTAGTTTAGATTCTTTTTAATAAATAGTGAGTGTATTTTTAAAATTTAAGGTATAAAGATCAAATTTCCAGATGCAGACGTAAATGTAACAAAGGATTGCCATTGCTGGCTTTTTCGGACTTTCTGCCTCGGACCACAAGAGCCACCTGATTTATAAATATAAAGACTAACCTCTAAAACCAAAGTTGAAGACTTGAAATCAAAAATTTTAATAAAGGATTAAGGATATGATATTAATATATTCTCATATTTGACCAACAACATCAACATTTCTTATTATTAAATATATAATAGGTTTTTTTATAAAAAAATAAGTTTATTATTTCATTTAAATAAAATTGGTTCATAATTATTTCCCTTTATGTTTATACAAAGGGAAAGATAAGGGTGCAACACAAAATTTGCTTTGTTGAACAATGCAATTTTGTCTTCTATCAAACTTGTATTTCTTTTTATTTTTCAAATTTTTAATGTTTTTATTGGTTTTGAATTCAAATATTTTAGTTTTTTAAAATTTAAAAATTATTGTGATTTTGGTCAATAATTATAAATATTTGCAATGAAAATATCAAACATGCTATTATTACGTTTTATTTGTTAGTAGACTTATTAGTTTTCTTTGAACAAATATCTCTAACTAAAAAATTTGATTGATATTAAAGTCTTACCTAAATTGAGAGAGTTTTAAATGAACAATTTTGCAAAATTTAAATTCTATCACTTTTCCAAAATCTCTTATTCTAAGAGTTCTAAAATTCCACCTAGGAGTTAAAATTCTCTAGAACTTATTATTTTTAATGAGTGATATATTATTATAATATTTTTTATTTAAAATTTTTCTCTGTTAAATCATCAATTCATAGATTCTCTAATGTTCAATTAAAATAGCAAAATCTTTAAATCTATGGATTTTAAAATTAATCAATATAAAATCCATAGATTTTAACTAAATCTATGAATTTTAAAATATTTCAATGTAAATAAAGCTTGAAATAAATTATTGGCAAAAAAAAAAACCTTATGAAGAAATCCACACTACAAGCAATGCTCGTTATGATGCTAGAAAATAAAGATGGCTTTGACGTGAAAGAAATACTAATAGAGTGGGATGCGTTTCTTTTTTTCAAAATATTGTGTTCAAATAAAACATAGTTTTAATTCCTTTTCATAAAAATAAATAAAACATATGTCTCAAAATATTAATTTCAATGTCAATGTTAAAATGTAGAATTCAAAGCTAAACATTAAATTTAAAATACACAAATAAAATAATTAATTCAATAATATGTTAATCGTCTTCAAGTTTTAGAATGGTGAGCTTAAATACCCATCAAATAAAATTAATTTAAAATTTTTTAACAATTTTAAAAATGTATTTAGATTTTTACATTTTATATACAAGAAAGATGAAAATTAAAAAAGTAAAAAAAAAAAAAGGGCTCGAGGAAAGGAAAAATGATAATATTTTTTGAGTAAGAAAAGGAAAATTATTTGAAGTAAACGGAATTTGTTCTCACGTAAACACTACCACAGTCAAAGTAATTGAACCAATCTTATGTTTAATCTCTCTGCCTCTGCCACTCTCTCTCGATTTTCGAGCTGACGACTTGAGTGTTGTCATTTCGCCCTTGTTCCCCTCCACTCGTATAATAATTAATTAATCTGATGAATAAATAAACCATTAAAACAATTTGAATTTATGTATAAATTTTAAAGACAATTGTGCTAATAATTCGAACTCAATTAAAACTCGTGGACTACTGCGTAATACTGCAAATTCTAGAGGGAAAGAGACCAACAAGAGGAAGAAGAAGAGCAGAGTCCAGGCGTCACTCTCAATACCGTTCCAGTGGCCATTAGCTCTTCCTTTTTTTAGGCATTATCCAAATGTCATTTAATGGGGAGCCTCGTTGTCCTCGAGGCCTAAATCAAAAAAAATTAGCTCCAAACTCAGACAAGTTGTATTTGGCATCTTGTGCCCCTTTTCACTACTATTAGTACTTCTTTTATTATTAAGGAGTCGGGAGTTTTTTCTGGCATAGCCTGCAAGATGGGATTGATGGAGTAGTGCTACAGTTGCAGTTTGAAGAGGAGATAAAGAGCTTTGCTTTTTCTTTATTTTGTCTCTTTCCTTTCTGGGTTTTCACTCTTTTAGCTCCTGGAAGCATGGCAATGGCTGAATGCATTTGTTTATTCAACAAGGTGTGCTTAATGGTTCTTTTTTTTTTTTTTATTTTATTTTCCTGTTAAAAGATTCAAAATTTTTTTTTTTTTGGGTGTGTCGGTATGGGCTATGCGTAGCTGCTTGTGACCTATAATGATTTTCCTTGTTCTTTTTTTTAGTTGTTATTCCAGTTTTTGTGATAAATTGATAGGTGTTGAAGATGAGGCAAAATGGGTTTGTGGAATACGTCTGATCTGGGTTTCACAATGGCTTGCATTTTCAATTGCTGAGCTTGTTTTTAGCTTACCGGTCCTCTATACACATCGTGTGTGTTTTTCCTTTGTATGAGTTCTTATCTTTTGTGGTTTATAGAATAATGCTCGACAGTTGATGCACAGCTGTGTATGTTCTGATCTGGGGTTTTATGGTTTTCTGCATTTGTTTTTTTTTTTTTAGCTCAGTGCTCTTATATATCCAATGTACATCTTTTTTCCATTGATAAAGGTCTTACCTGTTTGCCTGTTTAGATTAAATTTTAGGTTCTATGGGTTTTGTGCTCTCTTTGTTATTTGTTCTTGATGCAGCCGCGGTTGCTCTTTCGATTTGTGACATCTGTATATGAGGCCTAATTTGGATAAGATTAGAGCTGGGGTTTTTGTTATACTTCAATAATTTTTTTTTTTCCTTATATTTACATGAGAAACTATTTCTGGTTTTAATAACTGGTATATTTTGTGTGTGTTACAGGATACAATAATCATAAAGCCTCCTAAGAAATCTCCCATTTTGTTGAGGATGATAGTTTTAGTATTTGCCATGATCTGTGGTGTTTATATCTGCTCAATATGTTTAAAGCAGATAAGCGCTCATAGTAAAATTAAAATTGAAGATATTCAAGTCATTGAGAAGCCATCTTCAGATAACAAACACAAAGAAATGCAAATTCCTGCTGTGCATTTCCCGCATCCTGAAACTTATAGCAGGTAGTAGAGAATTTCTGCACGTTTTTATGAATTTGTGATTCACCAAGATTTCCTAAGTCTGCTTGCATGCGTTTTCAGGGCTGAATGTGATCATAATCCTGTGAGATACTTTGCAATCTTATCAATGCAAAGATCAGGGAGTGGATGGTTCGAGACCTTGTTAAATAGTCATGTTAATGTAAGTTCAAACGGCGAAATATTTTCTGTTTTGGATAGGAGGAGAAATGCTTCGTCAATTGTAAAGACTCTAGACAAAGTTTACAATTTGGATTGGTTTACTAGTGCTTCTAAGAATGAATGCTCAGCAGCAATTGGTTTCAAGTGGATGCTTAATCAGGTAACCGAAGCGTCAAAATGTAGGCTAATTATTTACATTTTCATCTTAATTTTTTTCACGCGGTGACTGCTAAAAGATGGATTAGAAGTGAATTGAAGTAAATATAATATTATCCAGAGTGTCCTGTCACTCCAAGAAACAAAACAACTCCTGGTGGTTCTGTTTTTCTAATGCTCTGTGCAATTAGAGGACAGTTTCAGCTTCTTTTAAATTTAAAAAATTTCTTCTTGTTCCTGAATTTTGTATATGAAATAAATGACAGAATATCAGTTACTTTTGCAATTGCTTCACTAGATTAACTCACCTCCCTGCCTCGACTATATATTGTTATTCATATTTACATCCAAGGGATCTTAAGTTGCTAGAAGCTTACTTCCAGCTACCATGTTCATCATTTTGTTATGGATGTATCATACAGACTCAGATATTCATTGTTTCTGATAATAGTGAGAGTAACAGAGTAATTACACAGTCATTTAGCACCAAATGGAGTAAAGGTTTTAGTTTATGCTACATTTTACAGATCCCTTAGCCAATCTATGAAAATCCTGGTTCTAATCAAAGTAATGCACCTTAGTTCTTGTTTCAACTGGAGTTATTGGTTTTACTATAAACTATATGAACATTAGCATGTACAAGTCTTATTCAGTGTTTTGGATGGAGTAATGAACCAGCGTTTTTTGAATGCAGTTGCTCTAGTTTTATAACAGAGTTCATTTCATTATTTGCATATGGACAGTGCGTTTCTCCAGTTTCCTGTCTGTCCGTCCGTCTGCCAGTGTTACCAGTTGTTATGGGTGTTAAGAGAGCGCTTTGTAATATTAGAGTTAGAGGTCACTACAAGTTGGTAACTTCAATTCTGCTGATTCTCATGTGGTTAACATTGACTGAAAAGATTGTGGTTTCTAGCTGATTAGGACATTACCAATTAAAAAAGAGGAATTTTATGGTTTTTCTTGGGTGACATTTTCTTTGGGCTGAGCCATGGATGGATGAATATGTTTGTAAAAGTATTAATCTTTGCTCTATGATATTGTTACAAACTAATCTTAAGATTTCTTTCGCCCCAAAAAATGAGAAAATAGATGAAAAGAATATGTTGGTAACTTTTACTTCTGCTTACTGGCACGTGGGTAGCATTGACCAAAAAGGTTGTGGTTTCTAGCTGATTAGGGCATTACCAGTTCAAAAATAGGAATTTTTTGGTTTTGCTTGGGTGACATTTCCTTTGGGCTGAGCCTATGGATGGATGAATATGTTTGTAAAAGTATCAATCTATGTTCTATACTATTGTTGCAAACTAAAGTTAAGATTTCTTTTGCCAAAAAGAAAAAAAGAGAAAATAAATGAGAATCTTCTTCTTAAGAATGGAAGAAAATGGTAAGATATATTGAGGACACTTGAGCATTACTATATATGTTATCAGTGGAAAAGTAAGTGGAAACAAAGTTTCCAGGTACTTGATAGTCTATAATAGGGTCGGAAGCGTGGTCTTGCTAATTTCATTGTATTGTTCTTCTGGGAAAGAGGATAAATGTTAACCTCTCATCATGGTTTATGCAGGGAGTGATGGAGCACCATAAAGAAATAGTAGAATACTTCAATAATAGAGGTGTATCTGCAATATTTCTGTTCCGAAGAAACCTGCTACGTCGTATGGTTTCAGTTCTTGCAAATTCTTATGATAGGCATGCTAAGCTATTGAATGGGACCCACAAATCTCATGTTCATTCAGCAGAAGAGGTCAGTGTTTCCTTTCCTTCCCTTGACTCTTCTCACCATCTTTCTTGCATGTACATGATCTTAAAACTTTTGCTTGTGACCTTGCAGGCTGAAACCCTTTCCAAGTACAAGCCTACAGTCGATTCCACATTGCTGATGGATGATCTAAAGGAGGTGGAGATAACAGCTTCCCGGGCTTTGGAATATTTCAATAGCACCCGACACGTCGTTTTGTACTATGAGGATCTGATAAAAAACCAGACAGTAAGTTATTAACAGTCTCTCCTGAAATCCTGTAAGAGTCCTAGGCATATTGCATACATGTTCATATTCTATATATCAAATTTGGAGAGCCGTCACTTAATCATGGCATAATGTGTTCTTGCACTCACTGTCTGCCCTATTTAACTTAACCCTAAGAATCCATTTACTTAAAATTTTCAAAAGCCAATTCTGAAACATCATGCTTGTTTTTGGGTTCCACAAAATGCCTTCTATCTCGAGACCTTTTTGGTGAAAATTATCTGCTGTATAGTTACAAATTGTAAGACTGGGATAGTGCTGCAACTTCTGATCGTGATGTCAATTGGAAGTCTTAACTCTTAATGTGTGTTGTTCATGCTTGTTGCAGAAACTCAAGGATGTTCAAGTATTTCTGGGGCTTCCACTGATGGAGTTAACGAGCCGTCAGGTCAAAATACATAAAGGTCCATTGTTGGATCATATTCAGAACTGGGAAGATGTCAAGGAGACACTGACTGGAACAGTGTACGAGAGTTTCCTCCAAGCTGACTATTAAAATTTGCTAACCTTCTAACTTATGGAATTGTGAATGTAAATATTGCTTCAGCTAGTTCATCACAAAGTTTGCTGCAATGAGGGAAGTCTTGAGCCTGCCACTTCAAGGGTGCAAGTTCAAGTCTTGTGAACTGCAACTGCATTAAGAAATCCTGAAGGATAGGATTGCCTTCAAATACTTAATTGCAGAACTCCATTTTGATGTGACCATGACTAGGTAACGGTGAGCTGACAAGATAGTGGTTTCTCATTTAACAATTTTGTTTGTGCGGTGCTACTGTTTTTTTTTTTTTTAAAAAAAAAAAAATTTCTTTCTCTGTCACACTGTCGAACCTCAAAACTCTCTCTGTTAAGCCTCTTGTTGATCTGATGGTGTCAGCTAATCCAATCCAATCAAATATGTGAAATTGCTTTACCATTAGCATTATTTATTGTCTGTTCTATGTTATGATGCATGAGGTAAATTTATTTAAATCTTGTGAATCATCCTCTTCTGCTATGCTTCTGTTTGTACCAGGATTTTTTTCGATCTTTAATTTGGCATTGATTAAGATTTGAATTGTAGCCTTTTCTAAAAAAAAAAAAAAAAGAAATTTCATTACAGCCTCACAATCTTGTTGACAACTTTAATTCTACTAAACTAGAAATTCATTGATTATAATGGTTTTTTTTTTCACACCTATATGATAATACAGTTTGATTGAAACCGCAATTTACTCTCTTTTGAAAGAAAAATAAATTAGCTTAACTATTATGAGGCAGAGATGTGGAATCCAAGATGATTCAAATCTCGATGCATGGTTTGTATGTGAAGAATGATGCAGAATGAATTTCTCCAAAGAAGGCAAGAATGAAAATGATTTTTTTAAAAAAAATCAAGAAGAATCAACATGATCGAAACAGTGATTAGTTTGCAATAATTTTGTAGGATTGTTTCTTGAAATAATTGGGCTGGGATAGATATCTATGCAGTAATCCAGCGTGCTGTAGTACGCCAGAACTGAAGGGCAGCATTCATCCTCAACTCTTTTATAAGGATTTTTTTTTTTTTTTTCTCGGGAGATGTTAAACCATAACGTAGATCCTATGTTAGCGCAGAAAAGGAAAAGGGGCAAAACGTGAAAACGAAAGCCATCGAAACGGTATTTGTTAAAAATATAAGAAATGAAAATGTGAGACAAATATAGAAATATTAAAAATATAAGAATAAATATATAAATATTAAAAATATAAAAAAATCTATAAATACTAATATTGTATATAAATATTTAATAATATTATTTGTTTCAAGCATAATTTGCTATCAATAAATCTCAAAAGTAAAAATTAAGAAGAATAACAAATCAATTTTTCTAGAATAAAGAAAAATAAATGTTTATAATTTCTTAATAATAATTAATCCTAAATAGTCTAGAAATTTGATAACTTGTAAATTTTATTTTGATATTATTTTCTTATTTAGGAATTTATTAGATTTTTTTAATTTTTATTTTAATATTATTTTCTTATTTGTGAATTTAATAAGTCCTTTTATTCTTAATTAGTTATAAATGTTTTTCTTTATTTTCTTTTTATTCGTTCAAGAAGTGCATTTTTTATTTTGAAATAGGTTTTCAAATTTACTATATTATAGAAACGTGTTTGAAACGTTTTCAAGAAATTTTTATGAAATTTTAGAGATGAAATGTTTCCGAAACGGAAAAACGTCGGTTCAGTGAAGTTTTTGTGCAACCTAATTTTTATATTTCTATGATTCAAATTAAGTGAAGCATAATTTCATGTTATTATACTTCACATCAAAATTGTTATTTTTATATAGATTTCTATTTTATCTGGATATTTACTATTCTTATATATTATGTAAACATGGCACACAATGACATGTTTGAGGACTATAGTAGACATGTCATATTAATATTTATTCCGAAAAAAATGTATTCAGAAATATTTTTTTGTGTTAATCTTAAAAATTGAATCCATCAAATTAAAGAAAAATAAACACCTTTACTACTTAAATTAACTACTTGATTTAATTATCCTTGAACTAATTATTGGATTAGTTTTAGATAAGAGGTATTTATCATTTTTATTTTTCAGTTTCTGAAAAATGTAAAACATATGTTCGGTTAATATATCAATTATAGTTTAAAATCAAAATTAATAACTAGTAAATTATTTAACATCTCCAATTTAAAAATATATACTTTATTCTACTTAATAAAAAGATAAATATATCATTTAGTTTTATTTATTTAAATTTATATCTATATTAATAGTTATATCTAGAAACAATAATTAGTCATAATAATTTTATCAAATATTTATCAATTGATAATTAATAATCGATAACAACAATGAACAATTAGCATCAGGTAAACTAAAAAAGCTTTAATTATTTTATTAATGTTAAAGAAAAATTACCGAATATATGAAATGCCAATGAACCACATCAAGATTTAAAGAGAGATTTTTTTTTTTTTCAGAAATTAAAGTTCATTGTAACACCTCTAATATATATATATATTGAAAACTTTTGATCATAAAGTTTTATTTTTATAAATAATAAGATAAATATATCTTGATTTTTATTTATTTAAAAAATATATATCTATAGTAATGGTTTATATATAAATAGCAACTAGTAATAATTTATATAAATAGCAACTAGAAATAATTTTAAGAGAAAGAACAAAATTCTACCATGTGATTTTCCCTTTTGATAAATATGGTTTTATAATTTGTTTATTAGCAAAATTATATCTTGTGGCATAATGTTATTTGTAAAGTGTTATTAGATCCATAATTTTGTTACATCCATCTGACGTACTACTGGAGTTTGTATATTATTTTAACTAATTATGTATCTAAAATTTAAATATACAATTTATTCACTCTAAATATAAAATTTGTTCATTTTTATTTATTTTCTTTATATATTTGAATAAATTTCACAGTGATAAAAACAGAAATTATTCAAATATATATAAAAAGTAAAAAAAATAAATTTTGTATTTAAAGTGAAAAAATTATGTACCCATACATAATTAGTTGAAATAATATACAAAATTTGATATTGAATCATATTAATGTAACAAAATTATGAACCTAATATCACTTTGCAAATGACGTTATAGCATAAGGTAGACTTTTGCTAATAAATAAACCATAAGACCACATTTATTGAATATGAAAATTACAATGTAGAATTTTATATTTTCTCCATAAAATTATGTATTTTTCCCATAATTTTATCGAACATTTATCAATTAACAATCAATAATCAACAATAAGCAACAATAAGCTAAATAAATTTAAATTATTTTATTAATGTTAAACAAAGTGAAATGCCAAATAGACCGCATCAAGATCTAGGGATATTTTTTTTTCTATAGAAACTGATAGATAGTAAAATATCTAACATCTCTAGTTTTCAAAAAAAAAAAAATCCAAAAAAATATACTTTTGAAAGTTTTGATCACTAGGTTCTATTTTTATAAATAAAAAATAAATATATTTTTAAGTTTAATTTATTTGTTTATTTAAATTTTATGTCTACAATAATAGTCATATTTATAAACAATAACTCGTAATAATAATTTTGTTGAACACTTATAAATTAACAATCAACAATCAATAACAACAATCAAACAGTCAGGTAAACTAAATAGTTATAAATTATTTTATTAATGTTAAACAAAAGCCACTAGATACATAAAATGCCAAATGAACCGCATCAGGATCTAAAGAGGATTTTCTTCTTTAATGACATTAGATTTTACCTTTTGCTTTGCTTCAAGAATTGATTGCTATGCCAATTTTAGGACATATATTTTTGGGAATCACTAGGCCTAATACCAATATGACACACTACATCCGTGCATGTAGGACTTGTCTGCAGAAATGAAATCAACACCATGGGGTTGTGCATACTATGAGCATCCTTTAAAATTTAAATCCTATACTCTATAAATACTAAAGTCGAGAAAGTGTTTAACCATTAAGTTGCATTTCTCAGTTCAACTGATTAGCAAGCAATATCTCACTCTCTCTGATTTACAGCTATGGCAGGCCAAATCAAATCATTGATTGCCTGTGTGTTAATTATGTTGATGGTCTCGTCACAACTTGAGTCCATAGAAGGAAGGTTTGTTGATCTTGAGCATAACTACGTGTTGTGGCCAGGTGATGATACTACCAGTATTAAGTCAAGTGGGGATCCTATCGAGCCTGAAATGTTAAAATTCAAGTGTCCGCCTTTAGGCCCACTACTCCAGGTCATAGTCCTGGTGCTGGCAATTCTATTGAAGTGTCTGCTTTGAGGCCCACTGCCTCAGGTCATAGCCCTGGTGTTGACAATTCCGTTGAAGTGTCCGCCTTCAGGCCCACTACTCCAGGTCATAGCCCTGGTGCTGACAATTCTGTTGAAGTGTTCGCTTTCAGGCCCACTACTCCAGGTCATAGTCCTGGTGCTGACAATTCTGTTGAAAACTAAGCCATATTCTAAGTAATCTCATTGGCTATGTTATATAAGTCGGAAATGAAGCTTAATTAAGTGCGTTAAATAATTTTATTATTAGATGTTATACAGGCTTCCATCTGTCTTAATTCATCCATGAGATTATTTGAGTTCATCGTTATGAATGTAATAAATATGCTTTTAATTCAATAATTACTGAAATTTCAGTACATTACATTTTCAAGTTGTTCATTACATTTTCAAGTTGTTCTTCTATTTATATGTATCTTCTAATGTTGTTGCATGTTGGGTTATGGATGTTTTTTCTTTTATCTAAAATATACTTTACAGTTTTCTATTGACAAAAAGAATAAAAAAGAGACAGAAATTTACGTGCTTTAATTTGATTAAATGCACCACAAATTGATCATATTTTATTTATAGCAAACAAAACATGTTATTTCAATAGTTATATTTATTTTTGCACAAAAAACATCATGTTTTGTTATATTGGTAATTACCTTAAAAATCATTGTTAACTGGCTTTTTTTTTTTTTTTTTCAGTTAAAACTGGCCGATATCCTTTTTATCTCTCTAAAGTACTTCGTTACACTTATATTAGTATATAATGCCTGGTTGAACTGCGAACAACATTGATCAAAGAGTCATTCATTGACCTATTAATAAAAGCACAAGAAAAAGTGGGATTGATTTCGGCCCGGCTAGCTTTTCACACTGAGTTCAACTCCAAATTTTCCATGTGGGTGTGTTAATATCTGTACTTGCAAAGTTAGAACCATATATAAATCAAATGTTCTAATTAGAAGTATAACTACAATATCACTGATAACATAGAACTACAATATCATAAAACCAAAATTTACAGTATATGGGACCATCTCCATAAAAAGAACTTGAAGACTTGAAGTTGTGTACAAATAAGCCGAGATAATTTATTAAATTTTTAAAATTGACTCAATATTAATTAAGTTACATTTGAACTTGACTATGCAGATTAATGAATTGAGTTTGAGTATCAAAATTTCAATTTAAAAGACTCAAGAAGTTGATTGAATTTTTAATAATTTTATTATTTTATTCTTTTTAATGCACCTCCATAAATAATTGATTTATTGAGTTAATTTCAATTTAAAACTTGCTGACTTGACTATTGAGAATTGAAATTTACAATAAGTAAGCTCCAATTTGATAGAATTTTAACTCAGAGCATAATATTAGTTTCATATAATGTAGGATTTTTCTTTTTTAATATATTTGATCTTATGTAGTTTAAGATACATTTTCTGTCCCCAGGATGTATCTAGATTACACTTTGAACCAAATACAATTCATTTCTTCCTTTCCATTCATCCTATCAAATATACATAGCTTTAGTGCAGTGCTTAAAAATTCATGTCTATGGGGTAAGCACATTTGTACACTTTAGTATTATAATCAACCCAAAATCTTAAAACAACAGATTTATAAATCTTATCTATTTATATACGTCTCTCTAATTTTATAACTATTAGTATTATATTTTAGCAATTAAAACCTCTAATAGTCGTAGAAATTTCAAATCTTGTTTACTTATATATATCTCTCTAATTTTATAATTATTCAATATTAAAACCAGATTATCACGCTCTAGCAACTAAAACTTCTAACAATCGTAGAAAATTTCAAGCACGCACTCCGTGGAAGCATCTTTCTTAGAATATCAATGGAATATCTGTGGATGCCAATGTATAGAATAAAAATAATCTGTACCTACAATTAAAGCCAAAAATATAAACGTAAACTTTATGGAAGGAGTAGTTTTGGCCGCTAAAAACTTAGAGGTTAACATTAAAAAAAAAAAAAAGCTGCAAGCAATGCACACTCGAGGTTTCTGGTTGAAAAGTGATGGCTTTCTCTCACATTAAAAAAAAATGTTATCATTTTTGCATTAAAACTATAATTTTAATTTATATGCATTTCATTAAGTCCATACTTAATGGAGATGAGATTCTACATTATAGTAAAACTATATAATGTGCAAATTTTATGCATTATATAAAGGGATAATGATATATATTTCTATTAGAAATCGTCTCTATTAAAAAATTTTATGAATTATTTTCCTGCATAAAGATTCTTTAAGTTGCCTGTGGGAAGCTAACTGTTGAAAGAAGCCTGAGTCATGTAAGCAAGGAAATAAGGCCCGAAGTCAAAGATTCTTACAAGATTGCAAGATTTCCTTAGTTGATTATGTTTCCTAATGTCATTAGATTTCTTCATTAGCTAGAATTCTTTTCCTTTTCTATTTAGGAAGATTTGTTCTTTAGTTAGGAAAGTATCTTGATCTAATATTGTTGACCAATCATAGTGTTTCTTTAGTTTTCCTATTTAGTTTAGGATTGTCTTTTCTTTATTATATTAGGAAATATTGAATTCTGAAAGGGAATGTAAATTAAATCCTAATTAGTTTTGGGAGCATTATAAGGTTGTAAATAATCCTCATATTCTGCTAAGAGGGATTCATTCAATCAATATTATTATTGTTAGCAATGTTGCTTATGAGATTAAATTCTCTTCTTAAGTTCTTGAGTGGACTTGGTGAGATTGTTGAGGGCAAGCTTATTAATTTCACATACTTGGTAATTTTGATCTTAAATTGGCTTGGTTGATTTAGGATTTGAGTTAACACAACTTTGAATCTTTATAACTTAGGTTGCTAGAAACAAGTTTTCTAGAGGTCTAGTTGGGATTTGAAGATCAAAACTCCAATACTTGGTTTGATATATTTTGGGCAACTAATCTTTAGCATATGAATAAGGATCAATCCAACCTTATTCGTACCAATTATAAGCAACCAAGGCATGGGAGGATTGTTCAAGATGATGAGGAAGGCGATTCCATGGAAGGTTGCTCACAAAGATCTAATAAGCAAGATGACAATCTTAATAGCAACAAGATGAAGATTCCTACCTTTAGTGGTTCTAATGATCCCGAATCCTATCTATCTTGGGAAGAGAAGGTAGATTTTATTTTTGATTGTCATAATTATAGTGAGGATAAAAATGTTAAATTAGATATTATGGAATTTATAGGATATGCTCTTGTATGGTGGGATCAAATTAGAAGTTTTAGAAGAAGATGCGGGGATCCACCAATTTGTAAGGGCCATGAGAAATAGATTTGTTCCTAATGATATACACAAAAAGTTGCAAAGACTTATACAAGGTAATAGGAGTGTGGAAGAGTATTATCAAGATCTTGAAATCACCTTGATGAGGGCAGAACTTGAATAACGTATGGGGCAAACTTTGGCACATTTTCTTTCTGGTCTCAATAGAGAAATTGCCAATGAAGTTGACCCAAAACAATATGACACTTTGGAAGAGTTGTATCACCTTGCAATTATGGTGGAAAGACAACATAAAAGTAAGCATTCTAAGCCCAATTTCAAATCAGTTTCTTAGACTAACAAGTTTAAAAGTGGTGACAAACCGAACAATAGGCGCAAGACCAAACCACCAAAAAAGGAAGGAGGGAACAAACCTAACACTAATGCTAAGGTTAAACCCCCTAAAATGCCAAGTTTAATTGTTTACTTTAAGTGCCAAGGAAGATGACACATTGCACATGATTGCCCCAATAAGAGGACCATGGTTTTACGTGATGGAGAGATAGTAAGTGATGATGAGGACGATGGCTATGCAATCGACCCTGAGATGCCTCCATTGGAAGATACTAGTAATGATGATTTTAAGGATCCAAAAGAGGTAACTAGGAAGAATATTATTGTGGCTAGGCGTTCTTTAAGTGTACAAGTTAAGGGTGATCAAATTCAAAGGGAAAATATTTTTCATTCTAAATGTAAGATAAATGGTAATTTATGTCTTATTGTCATTGATGGTATCAGTTGCACTAATGTGACTAGTACCTATGTTGTTGAAAGGCTAAATTTACCAACTATGAAACATCCTAAACCTTATAACTTGCAATGGCTAAACGATAGTGGGAAAGTAAAAGTCACTAAGCAAGTTTTGATATTGTTTTTTATTGGTAGATATAAGGATGAGGTATTTTGTGATGTTATTCCTATGCAAGCTCGCCATATCCTTTTGGGTCGACCATGTCAATTTGATAGGTGAACCAAACATGATGGATTCTCTAATTTTTATGAGTTTGATTTTGAGGACAAATA
>CATIWR010237806.1:0-31480 GCA_949677035.1 Omphalea diandra | reverse complement strand
ATTCTTCTAACACCTTCAATATCTCTTTTTAGTACATTGCTAAGGTGTAATATTGTCTTGTCATCAACATTTCAATAACTCAAGTAATTGGAACCTTCAAAAAAACAAAAGATACTTGCCCGAGTCTTTTTAGGTTCATTTTCATATCTAAGGCCTAAATATTATAAGAGAAAATGAGAGTGATTCTCACGAGGATTTTCCCTAACCTTAAGCCATAAAGAGTAGCATTAGCCTTGTTACCCTTCTTAAAGATATTTCAAGCCTCCTAAAATAAGATGATACAGGCCCTACAACAAAAACATTAAAGTAATGAATGATACCTTTTTTGTCATCCATAAGCTTGTAGTCGAAGCTAGAAACACCTTCTTCATGAGAACAATTAAAATTGACGAAGGTGTTAATCTTTAGTTTACCATTGAAGTTCCACCAAAAGATGCTTCTACTATCATTAACACAAACATGTTTCATAAGTCATTTTGACAACCTCTTAATCTTATACCTCAGGTACTTCAACTCACATTGGGTCTAGATCTAATGACAATAGAATAACTATTTCATGTGGTATGTTGTTCCCAACTTTGGCTCAACTTTAGATATGAAATTGATGCAGATAATGAATTCAAGAATGTTGAAATTCAAAGATTCAAGCCTAGATTTACAGTTAAGATTTAATAGTGAGTTAACTGGAGAAATTATAGATTAATATCTAGTTTGTTTAAAGTAATTTTGTAGGTTAAATAAATAAATTGTTGATCAAGTAATTTTGTAATTTTTGAATTTATTGGAATAGTGTCCAAAATTATTTTAGAAGCTTTATATTTATTTTGAAGTCTTGTTAGTCTAAGAAAATATTAATTTTTATTTAGTTTTGTTTAGGTGTCCTTTACCTTAAAGGTTTAGTATTAGCTTTAAGTTTATAAGTAATACTTTATTCAATTTTTGGTCAATAAAGATTTTTAACAGCTATGCTGCTTTTGATTGAGTTGTCTTAGGAATGATTTAGTTTTTATTTAGTTTTGTTTGGGTGTCCTTTACCTTAAAGGTTTAGTATTAGCTTTAAGTCTATAAGTAATACTTTTTTATTCAGTTTTTGGTCAATAAAGATTTTTAACAGCTATGCTACTTTTGATTAAGTTGTCTTGGGAATGATTTTTATGGGAACCTTAGGTGTGACGATTCTTAGAACCTTATATATTTTCTATATTTCGTCTACAAAGAACCCCAAACCACTACTAGTGTTGGCTGATTTTACTTCTTTAACATTCTTCGTACAAATCCTAATTATTCACTAAAACTCCTACCTATTGTTAGGGGTGAGTAAAAATCGGACCGAATCAAAAAAATCGATCGAACCGAGTTAGTTCTGTTCAGTTTGATTTTTTAACGAAATTGGTTTGTTTGGTTATAATTTTTAAAAAAAATTTGATTTTTGGTTTTCAGTTCAGTTTTTTAGATAGAAAACCGAAAAAAATAGAATTAACCGAAGTAATAAATAAATCAAACCAATTTGAATCCAACCAGATTAAAATACATATAATTTAATTAAAACGAACTGAACTGAATTAAACTTTTTATAAGATCGGTTTGGTTCGATTTATAGACACATAAATTTCAGTTTAAGTGATTCAGTTAATTTAGTTTTTTCAAAAAATTTCGGTTCGATTCGATTATAAATATAAAAAATTCAATTTATTAAAATTTAGTAAAAAACTGAATCGAACCAACCGAACCACTCGTTTGCTCACCCCTACCTATTGTAACTTTCTTAATTTAAATACTAGCCTCAGCCAGCCTTCGTGAGTCAGAAAAATCAATTCCACGAAATAACAATTTCACAACTTCAACCTTTGTTTAAAATTTAAAAAATGTGATAATTATTATATAGCATATTTTTGAAATGTAAATTCCATACTAGCTATTCAATTCCATAAATCAAACAATGCCTTAGTGATTAGGTTTTCAATCGATTGGTGATAGCCACCAGTTGTTAATATATAACTGCTAACTAGCATAACTAACTAATACCCTCTAATCCAATCAGCCTATTATATCCGATAAGTCAAACAGAAAATTAATCTTATATGGAAAACAAGATATGATTTCTTACCAGAAATTCTTCAACCACCATGATAAATAGATAAATAAATCAAAAAAGTAAAAATATATATGATCACTTAAAACAATATTCAATGGCAAAAGATTAAGTGACCATCATAAAATAATAAATCAATTGATTCAGCTTAAATTTAATATGACCACACAAGCTACAATTATTAACATCACTGAGATAATATCATGTGAAGTGCACGTGGTGTACCTATAGCTCTGGTAGATCCAACAAGCACGACGAGTCTGTGCTTCAGGAGTACCAATTGGTGTCCAAAGACCAAGGAGAGAGTGCTAACGCCATCTCAGGTCTCATACAGCCAGAATTAGCAGAACAATCCGTAGATGATCTAATTCCAGTTGGTCCAATTTCAAGAGCAAAAGAAAGATCTAGATTGCAATTCTGACTGGAGGCGTCCGGCACCATTTTATATGCATCAACTAAGAAGAGATAAGGGAAAGGCACAGAGTTACATTATTATAGATAAAATTGGCTAACCTTGGCAGAATCAATGGGAATGATGCGAAAACCAGAAGGTAGAAGAGGTTCATCATCAGCGAAGGATGCATCAATGGGAGCAAATGTAAGCTCAGCACAGGTGCCAATAACATTCTCATTCATTCCACTGCAGAGCTGTCAAAATAATATAAGCAGGGAAAGGTAAGCCAGAGAACTTGAAGCAAATTTCTTGTGTGCTTCATAACAGATTCAGTGACCAGGAAATAATAAATCAATTGATTCAACTTAAATTTAACACAACCACCCAAGCCATATTATATCCTATAGGTCAAAAAGAAAATATATCTTATATGGATGATGAGATATAATTTCCTATCAAAAATTCTCAAACCAACATGATAAATAGATAAATGAATCATAAAAGTAAACATGTATATAATCACCTAAAACAATATTCAGTGGCAAAACTACTTAATGAGAGGGAGGAAAAAAAAAAAAGAGGACCAATATCCAGACCTCAAGCATGAAAGAATGGATATTCTTCTCAGTCACATGAGGTAATATTACATTCCTGGCAGGAGGCACAAAAGCCCAAGCAAGTCCCTATCAACATGTTTAGCCCTGGACAAATTCAGTTGTCTTTCTATGGTGACTCCAATCTCCCTAAGCTTTGAGATTAAGGACTTGAGTTTTGTTTTCCTTCCAACCATTGAAGTGTACGACCTCAAAAAAGGTATGAAAATAAAGATAAATACAAAATAATGAAGCACATAGATATATGCTGAAGCATGAAAAAAGGCAGCGTAGATAAGAATGAAACCTGAAGGGATTCCTTCAATATGACACTATCGTCAATGATATAAATGATAAAAAGCCTTTTCTCCACCGGCACAAACCATCTTACTAGGAGTCCAACTACATGAACGTTTTGGGTTCCATACTGCTTCCTGCATGGTCTCAAAACACGGAGGATTACACATGCAGAGGTCAAACTTCTCGTTGTCCCTGACTACACCAAGAAGTACAGGTGGTCCATTAAACTTTGCACTTGAATCCTCTGACGGAGTAAATCAACCGGTCCCCTCATTCAGACTTTCATTTGCATCCATTTTGCTTTCACCATTTACAGATTTTGAATTAAGTAAATCTGCAATAGAAAGGGTGCCTTGACAGTTTTAACCTTTCTAACATCAATTAGTTATGAAATATATGGGGTCTCTATGCTCATTACAGTGTTACATTAGTTTACATCTGCAACCAGGTTTTCTCTACTCATTATTCTAGAACAGGGTAAGTTTCCTGGCTTTGTTGGCTTCTACTTCGGATCTTTCTGAGAAGTACCTTTAAGTACAATTCAGAATGACTGGATGCATTAATTTTTTAATAGTTTTGTTTTGCTGCTTGTTCCCATGCATGTTAGTTTGGGAGGATAACTAGACTTCCCAGATGCCTTCCAAAAAGAAAATTCTTTTGCCACAAACTTCGAAAACGTGGATAAGTTTGAAACATCAGTACAAGTTTCTTAATTTTATCCATTTCCATCTAGCCCAAAAAACCTGAATTCTTGGCTACCTTCAAAAAGGTCCTTACAATTTTCCCATTTTGACGATGCAGTTATTTCCTGCCAAAAACAAAATGATAAGATGGATGGTAGAAATCCGCAACCAAGTTCGGCATCGAAAAATGAATAAGAATTTCTATATTATATAATAAATATGAATAATGTGCTTTTGAAAAAAAAAATCTATGAAAGGCGACAACAACCTAGAAGAGATGCACCGAAGAGTGGATAAATGCAGTTGGCTCCACTGCCTATTATCAAAACCCCTTCACGACACCTCCCTCCATATTATTTTTTGGAATGATATCAGAGGACAGAACATCTTCAATCAAATGGAGGTAATTCGATCTGTTTGGAACTGCAGGAATCCACATGGAGGATCGAGTTCATGTGAAAATTATACCACAAGATTCAAACTCAATTAAAACACCCACAACAACAATTGTATTCCGGCAAAGGCTCACTATCATATCTCAAAAGTAAGACATAAAAAACAAGAAACTGAAAGATGAAATTTCCAAAGCCACATTCTTTTTGAAGTACAAGAACCCAACAAAACATCACAACTTTCAATTTAACACATTAGTTAGGGACAACAAGAGGGCAAAATGAAGCAGAAATTGTTATCTACCATCTTATCTTAAAGAGAAGAAAAGGCTGATAACTCAACAAGAACTTCAATGCAAGCAATGAGACCATTGTACACTGACATGAAGCGTAAAAGCAAGCCTCTTTCATTTACAAGATTGATTTAAATTTAAAAGGGTACAGGTAGACTAATTTTTGCCCGTACAGAAACAAGTAAAGAAGATGAAAGATTACCAATTGAGGCCATGGTCGTGGAGCCGTGTGAACTCCCTGGTGGCGTTGAAGTCGGTCCAATCGATTCTGGGTCAGCCGTCACGGGAATAGAAAACAAAGGGCTTAAAGGAAGAGTAGAGAGAAGCTAAAAGATCGAAATTGGGTGGGTCTTCTTCATATTGCTTTTCACGTGGATCGTTGTTGTATTCAAATTTAAAAATGGAAATTTTGTCGTTAAGGATCCGTTTGATTCAAATTTCAAAATGGATTATATATTTATTTCAAAAGATAATAAGGTAATTTTTTAAAATATTATGTTTTTTTATTTATTTTATTATTATAATTGAATTTTGTGATTTTACATCAATTACTCTTATTTTTTTTCTCGTATTATCCAAAATCATTCAATACCTTTCATTAAAAAATAATCATATATAAATTAATTATTTTTAGTTATAAACTTGCAATTAAAATTCACTACAAAATAACGCATTATGCTAAAACATTGTAATGTTTAATTTTATATTTATATGTTTTTGCAATAAATTAAATCAAAAGAAAACATAAATCATGAAAATTTATTATATCTTTAAATTTGATGTTGCCTATTTCAAATATCTACCCAATATTAAATTTTTTGGATAATCAAATTGAAGAAAAATGTTATAAAAAAATAAAATAAACATTATATTAAAAATTAAAAACAAAATGCAACATAGTTTTTATTATTCCTAATATATTAAAGATTTTTTTTAAAACAATCAAATAACTAAATATAGTCTATTGTTTTCTAACGAACCCAAATGATGTTCTTCTTACATAAGAATTATATATTTCTAACTACTTAAATAATCAATCATATTCTATTGTTTTTGATAAATCAATTTAATTATTCCTAATATGTTAAAGATTATTGCCTTCTAACAAATCAAATAAGCAAACTTTTATTTAGTTTTATAAGAACGCTAGATTTCATGACATAGGATAATTTTGTAAAATTATGTCATTTTTTTCTCCATTCAAACGTTTCTCCATCCATTCTTTTATATATAGTATATTAAAAGAATTTAATAAAATTGTAATATTCTTACTATGGATTCTAAAATAAAGTTATACAATTATATAATAGGATAATTTTTAAAAATATTTGTAATTATAATTTTAAAATCATTTTATAAATTTTTTTAATATTAATCATTTTAAATATTATCTAAGTGTGTTGAATTTATATTTATTATCTCATATTTTTTGTAATTATTTTCTTTTATTACAATTTATTTTTGAGAAAATTATCATCTAATAATATTTTATTAGTTAATATATAATTTAATTTACATTTAATTGAAATTTAAGTATATTATATTTCTAGTTAAAATGTTATAGAATTAATATTATTTTGTTGTTATATTATTTACCATTATATTTGAATGTAATTAACTATTATTTTTATATTATAATTTAACAATAATATTATTTTAAGCTTATCATATCGTATTGTTCTTGATATTTAATTTTATTAATAAATTATTTAAAATTTTAATATGTATTTTTATTTTATTTTTATTTCAGTATTTAGTTTATTAATTTATTATTTAATAAATTTAATATTATAATGCAGAAGCCACATGATAAACTTTAATTTTTTTAAGAGATAAATATTCACTAAAATCCAAGTCTAGTTCAAATGGACTATATATATATATATATATATATATATATATATATATATATATATACTAGTCTTAGTTTTTTCTAAATTTGAAATCTTAATACTAGCTTATTTTAAGCTACCCTTAACTCAATTTTAGATATCTAACAACTAGGATGCTTTCTCACTTCCTTTAATTTTATTTCGTTATTTAAGTTTTAGGAATATCATTATCAGATACTCTTCCTTATCTAAGTCATAGACTTATCCAGTTATACATGTTTTAAAATAGTTAATCATTCATATAATAGACAAACATGAGTTTAAAAGAGAGATAATTTATTAATTACTTAGAAAAAATTTTTGCAAATGTGAGGACATGCTCGAGGATTGCATTAAAGTCCTATTATTTCACTACCTCATGTTCTTCTTCTTCCTCATCCTCTCTAAGGAGTATATTCCTTGTATAATCAAGTCAAGCTCAAGATGCCCCTTGGCTACCATGTGCATTATTTTAGCATTATAATCAAAGAAGATCCCATCCATTTATTTGTTTGTCAGGGCTTGAGCATCTTGATCCTTCTGCTTCTAGAGGATTACCTCTTGATTTGCAGCTTATTCTCTATATTTGCTAGTTTGTTATTTTTCCCTTACTTGACCTTTAATGCATTTTTAGCCATGTTTAGAAGCCTCACCCCTACCCAACTTAGTTCTTGGTATTTTTATGGTCTTTCGTTAGAGAGATTAGGTTACCTTAGGTCTCCTTTAGTTGAGATTGTAGTCATACCGCATTTTTTGCTTCCATTTTAGTCTCTATTAAGTGCTTATTGAAATGACTCAAGCAGGTTTCTCAATCAACCTAAACAAGAAATACTTGCATCATTTATCAAGTTTATTCAAATGTCTAAATTTTCTAATAACATTGATCATGCATAGTTCTATTACAAGTATTCCAAAATCCAAGAATTCACAAATCATGAAGTGTTCACTCTCAAGTTAATTCATTCTCACTTTTAGAGCAAGCAACCTACCCAAAAAAAGGAAATAAACCATTTTAATCCTTAAATCAACAAATCAAAATTTCCTTTTTACAATGTAAATGAATCCTAAAAAAATTGAAAGAATAAATTCAATTCCAATATTCACAAAGAATACAAGATTGAAAGAATTAACTCAAGTCTTTTTCACAAACTTAAATTAAACGTTATCCTCAATGTTTGAAAGGAAAATAAAATTGCAAGGATAAAAAGAAAAATACTTCTCGTTCATGTGACTTAGATATGACTTGATGCCAAATTGATTCCCAAAATTGATCAATCCATAACCATCAATTATCACACATAAGGTTCTCTTGCTAATTAATTCTAATTTCTTGATTTTCAAATGTACCACAACTGTTACAAATTTGCACAAGTTCCAAACAATGCCATTCATTTAAACACAACTAAAAATTAAAACCTTAGTCAAATCACAATAGCCATGTACTTGTGCAAACAACATTAACAATATAACATAACACTTAAAACAACCTAATTCAAAATAATTGTCAAGTAAACCATTCCCACAAACAGTTCCAAATCCATAACCGAACATTCTATTACACAAAGCATTTGCAAATTACATCATCAATCTTACCCAAAAAATTTGACCCAATTGCCTATTATGCAACAATAATCGAACCCAAATGTTCCAATAATTTTCAAAATCAATAATGATAGTATTGGCATCAATCAACTACTAAAGACCTAAAAATAATAGTTCTTATTTTGGTCTTGCACATTTTAAGGATAAATAAAAATTCCCACCTATAGCTAGAAATAACCAAAATATTTACAATATCCACAAAAACCAATTGTTTAAAAATTAAGTCAAGTAAAACAATACAAAAAAGGATTAAAATTGATGGAATTAAAAGTTCACTAATTTTATGTGAGTTTGCTGTTGGGATCCCGTGAGTAGAAAAGTCGGCGTCCAAAGATGATGAGCTTGGGCCCCAAGTTTGTGAGAACCATTTCGAAGATGGAGAACCGACCAAAATTTGGCTAACTTCTTCTTAGTTTTGGTCATGAAGGCTTTGGTGGTCTTGGATGAGAAAGAAACGAAGGTGGTTTGAAGAAAAGAAAAAAATAATTGGAAGAGGGGGAATTGGCAAGTAGCAGTGCTTTGGGGAAAACGGATCGATACAATAAGGACAAGAATGGCTCGGAGAAGTAAGGATTCGAGATTTGTGAGAAACGAATTAGGTGGGTCATTGAACACAAATGGAATTGAGGAAAGGGAGATGGGGGAAGAGATGACGTGTGTGATGGAGGGAAGGTAACGATGTGGGTGACGGTTTAGAGGAGTGGGGGCACCATTTAAGGTTTAGGGAAGAAGATGTGTGTTTGAAATTTTTATTATTCTAATTTCAGATCGATGAACAAAAATGCAACTCTCATCTTCCATTAAAAAGAACTAATGGCCTAACCTCCATAAAAATAAAGCTTGCCTAGAATAATTAGTAAGCCATTCCATCAATTTAAGATCATTTCATCAACTTAAAACCCAATTCCTCTTTGTTGGGCCTTCATCTCCTCTGCCTAGCTTTCACCTTTACGTGTTTTGCATAGACCATCACATGGCCCATGCAAATTTGTTAGAACTCTTTTATTTATTTTCCTCCATTGTTATTCATCGGTCATGTTTCGCTTCTCCATAATTAGATCAAACTAACTTCCTCATGTTTAGTTCTCCCTTTTTTAACCTGCAATTAACAAAATTAACTCAAATTAAACATAAAAACATCAATCTAGCTAAGAACTAAACTAGTAAATATTACTGAATTTCTAAGAATTTAAATACTAAATTAACTGAAAATTGAAAATAAAAAAATATGCAAAACTTGAAATAATAGACTAAATTGATTAAAACAAATTAAACCATTGGATTGCCTCCTAACAAGCTCTTATTTAAAGTCATTAACTTAACTATTTTCATAAATTCTCAGCTTCAAGAGGAATTTAGGAGAAGAATTTCTTCATTTTGCAATTTATCATCACATAAAGAAGGCTTTAAATGTTGGTCATTCACTTTGAATATTTTAGCATCACGTCCTTGCAATTTTATAGCTCCACGAGAAGAAACTTGCAACACCTACTGTCCAACTTCAAGTAAGGGCTTGTGAAATTACTTAGCATGCCATTACTTGTATTTCTTCTTATATATCTAGACATTTTCATAAGCATCACCTTGGAATGCATATCTTAAATGAAGATAAGGAGGTTTTGGCTCTAGAATTGGAACTTTTTCGAATGAGGGAAAAGTCTTACTTTGTCCTAGGTTCTCAAAGCTGCAATCTTTAAATGGAGGAGTTGCTTCTTAAATTTGAGCTACATGGTCCTCATGCAATGGTGATACCTCTTGAATTTAGTAAGTTTTGAATGAATCTTTAGGATGCTCATTTTGAGAAATCTTTTAAACTAGCTCATGAACTGCATCCACCCTATTTCAATCTTTAATGGAAGAAGGTTGTTTTATTGCTTTTAAAACATTAAACTTCATTGATTCTCCCATCATGTTTAAAGTGTGTTTGTCATTCTTCACATCAATTACAACCTCTGTGGTTTCCAAGAATAGTCTTCGAAAGATTAATGGCATCTCTACATCTGCATCCATATCAAACACATTGAAATCTATTGGTAGAGTGAACTTCCCTACTTGCATGAGAACATTCTCCACCACTCTAATTGGGTATTTAATAGAGCGATTTGTTAATTGTAATGTCATCGTAATTGATTGGGTCTCACCAAACTTTAATTTCTTGTAAATAGAAAGAGACGTTAGACTAATACTAGCACCTAAATCACATAGTGCTAAATTTACAATGAGAGATTTGACAAGGAATATAGAAACTCCTTGGATCATTAAGCATTGGTGGAAGCTTATTTTTTATTATGGCACTACATTCCTCAAAAAGAGCTATGATCTCAAATTCCTTCAACTTCCTCTTGTTAGACAAAAACTATTTGAGAAATTTTACATATTTTGTCATTTGTGTTATGACCTTGGCAAATAAAATATTAATGTGGAGTTCAAGAATGTAGCATATTGTTTATCTAGCTTGTATGTTTACAACTGTTGAGGAAAAGGAATTGGAGGAACATAAGGTTTTACCGATGTAGGCTTACTTCCCTTTTTCTCTTTAGCTTCTTCCATATTATCTTTCTCATCCAAACTAAAATTTGGGGCTGCTACATCACTTTCTTAGACTGAAATTTTAAAATTTTTAGGAATTTTTTGTGTTTTTAGGGCTACTTTCTTACATTCATCCTTATGCTTACATGAGGGGTTGGATATCTCCATGCCACTTCTCAAAGTAATTGTCATGCATTGTTCACTTGGGTTAATTTCAGTATTGCTAGGCAATGTACCTTGCATTATTTCATTAATAGTGTTAGCCAATTGCCCAATTTGCATCTCCAAGTGTCAGTTGTGTTGCTCCATTTGGTTCACCCTTAATTCAAGCTTATCAATCTTATCTAGCTTGGTCTCCACCTTCTTAAACTTATCAATCAAGAATTTTTGCATATCCCATGGTTCTTTTTCCTCATGTTGAGTTAATTGAGCTATGAAAATTTCACCTTATTACCATTGAGAAAAATCAAAAGGATGAGAAGGCTTGGTTTGGCTGGCTTGATTTCTCCACGAAAAGTTAGGATGATTCCCCTACCTCGGATTGTAAGTGTTGGAATAAGGATTATGAGGTTGCCTATTAAAGTTGGAAACATATTTCAATTGCTCATTTGAATTTTGAATAAAAGGACTCTCCACTTGGCATTTGGTTTCCATATGTGCTCTTCCACACCATTCATAATTTAACGGTGGGGTAGTGATGACATGCACACTCACACTTTCAATCTTCTTTGTAAGGGCATCCATTTTGGCATTTAACATGGTATAGGCATCAATGTCATGAACATTAGTAACTTTTTTGTTGACCCCTATTTCTATTGCCTATTGGTAATTGTTTGAGGTCATCTCTTCCAATAATGAATAAGCTTTATGGGTTGACTTTCCCATGAGTGCACCTCCAGCTACACCATTAAGGGTAATGTGTATTGAATGTTTAAGCTTATTATACAATGTTTGGACTATCAACAAATCTAGCAAACCGTGATGTGGACATTTTCTTTGCAGCTCTTTAAACTTCTATCATATTTCATATAATGTCTCATTTGGCTCTTGTTGAAAGCAAAATTAAGTTTATTACTATTGAAATTATGTTTACCCTTGCGCTTACAAAATTCAATAACAATGCATTAAGTTTTATGAATAATCCTTGAATATTTCTAGAAGTCAAAGCTACTCTCATTGTCTTAATCTCCTATTTTAATATGTTAGGACTAACTCTAGAATTTCACTTTCGCTCCATCATCTACAATCTCAAACATTGCACATATGTCGTTATTCATACTTACAAGATCAATTAAACTAAAGCATATTAAATCAAGATACCCAACACAATTCAAGCAAAAATCACTTCATAGAATTATAAAATAAATATTGGGCTTTCACCTTAATCCCTAACATTAAAGAATTAGTTTATCCTAAAATAAGAAAAAGAAATAATAAAAAAAAAAACATACATTGAATTGAGTAGAAGAATATTCAGAAAAAGAGTCTTCCTAAACAAAACAATGAAAACCCTAAAAACAAAATGTCTCTAATCTTCACAAAATCTTCTTTTTATTTGGTATAGATCTTGGATTCACTTTTCTTTCCTAAAAATTTGCTCTTTTTTCTCCCATATATCTTTATCTAAATTAGGTCTTTGTTATCTTAAAAAGCAACCTGCAATTGCTTTTTAAAATCTAGATTAGACACCTTGTTGGGCCTGATGCATAGTCATGCAACAACCCACATACTTAATTATTGACACAATTCTGCTTTGTTAACTGGTTAACTCTGTGTCATTATATGGTCCAACGCATAGACCATGCAACATTACTGAAAATTGCAATTTAGCTCATTTTAAAAGATCCTATACAAACATAGAAGAGACAAAAAAAATTAACGTATTTTAAAATAAAACACTACAAAAATAAGAAAAACTCTTAATTTATTAACCTAAAATATATAGTAAAATGACTCTTATTACAACTCTTTAGCTCATTCACAGTCATCCATCTTGAAAAATTGCTCATCCTCATTCAATTCAATAAGGATATCTCATCCCTTTCCTTATCAAATAAGGACATATTATCTCATAAACTTTTTGTATGAGGAGCTCTCAACCAGTATCTAATTCATTTTGTCCTGTATGGTTGCTAATGTTCTCAAGTATTAACCTAACATAATTATTCAAGTGGATATTTGACATAAGATCAAACTCTCCTTTAACCTATTTCTTATTTTACAGGGCCTGGTTAAGAGAGTTCAAACTATTAACTTGATACTATTTGACTCATCAAGTACGTCCATCAGCTTTTAGATGCTCATTTTTCTCAATTCCTAAATTGAGGGTTCAAGAGTAAAATAAAAAAATTGACTACTTTATATAAACTCATTAGCAATGTATTAAAAAAAACTCTTAAATAGAATAAAGTTAATTAATTTTTATTTTTATTTATATTATATTTTATACTTTTTTATTTTTATTACTCTTATTAATTTTTTTTTTTTTTTTTACCATTCTAAACAAAACTACATTTGAAGTCATAGGATATAATCTTATCTTTTTTTTAGGTCATAAGATAGGATATTATCTAAAAATCAAAGAAAAGTCATTTAAGAGAATGAGCATCTTATATGGACTCCTAATGATATGTCATATGCTCGTCTGTTACAAATCTTTTTAAAAATTAAAAAAATATTATATATATAGAGAGAGGCTAAAAAAATAAATCTTCATTTGGGAATCTTAATTTGATGGAGGTGCAATATTTTTATGACACAAATTGTGTTTACATATGCAGTAGTATTTTTTTAAATTGGATCTATTATTAAATTCATCACTTGATTAATTTTTTATTTAATTGATTTAATTGATTCACTTTAATAATTAATTATTTTAAAATATTTAAAAATAAAAAATAATATAATATAAAAGTATAAAATATTTTTATATTAAATTTGAATAAAAATTTAAAAACTTTTCACGAAATGATGTAATTTTAGTTTGAAATTCACCTTTAATTTATTTTCTTAATTTTCATCAGTTTTAATTGATTTTTACAAAGACTTAATTTTTATCTCCAACTAATCAATTGACTCATTTTTATATTATCATTATACATATGCATATATATATATAGAGAGAGAACAAATAACACTTTTTACTGATTATCTCATTCAAATATTTTTTATTTATTTTATTTTACTAAGAAATATGTAGGATCCACTCAATATTATTTTTAATTATTTTTTAATGTCTTTGATGCTTTGGTGCATTGATGTATTAAAATCATTAGGAATATATTAGCTATAGTATTTGAGTGATATAGTCAAGCTAAATCCTATAAAATTATTCACTTTCTTTGCTATTGTCTGCTTTCTCAACTTTATCTAAGTTTTCAAATTAGCTATGGAAAACTTGAAGTTTTCCAAACACATTTTCGTTCCCTTTATCTTTCCTCATTCCAAACAAGTCAACAAAGCTATTAGTTGCGCCAAAATCAAAATTTTAAAAATTTTAATAATCTTTCTTAATCCAAAAATAAGATGGAAAGAAAGTGATTTATATCTTTTATAAAATTTCGTATAAAATTTTGTAGAATAAAAAAAAGATAGATTCATATAATCGTCCAATTAAATTAATACTAAATTTAATTGAATTGAGTTGAATTTCATGTATAATAT
This sequence comes from Omphalea diandra, assembly GCA_949677035.1. Classification (NCBI taxonomy): domain Eukaryota; kingdom Viridiplantae; phylum Streptophyta; class Magnoliopsida; order Malpighiales; family Euphorbiaceae; genus Omphalea; species Omphalea diandra. Next base: position 17,068 of record CATIWR010237806.1, on the reverse strand, counting down.
TTTATTTCTTTTATAGTTGCATATCATAATTGCTGCAATTTTTTTTATTGTTTAACCTCATAATACTTGTTTTTTTATCAAAAAAGTGTAATCAGCTGTAGGATTGATTTTGTTTTGAATTCCTCAACACTCCTGGCTGTAAAGACTCATATTTTTTTATATTTTTATACAACAAAATATTTCAAGAAAAATAAAAGTTAATGATATTTAAATTTTTTATATTATAAAATAGACAATTTATCATTCATTTAGCAATTAATCCAGTAGCAGAAGTTTATATTTAGCTGTATCTCTTTCGTCTTAGGCCGGACTGCCAAACGGAAACAAACAAAACCATATGTCCAAGAAAATTTCGTTGGGATAAAAATGGATGTGAGACCGTTAAATTTTAGAGGCTTATCAATATAAACAGATATCTGTTGCTTCAAAAAAAATATATATAAACAATTATCTGAGTCAGCATGAGATACACATCATATGGATAAGAATTTCATTCCTTTTGGTTTTGCATTTTAATTTTTCCTTTATGTAGAGATGTGGATGAGCTTATCCCAATAAGCAAGACAAACCATGGTTAAATTCTTGCTATCACCTTTAGGTAAGACAAGAAATTGTTTTCCCACAACATGGCTAAATTACATTTAAAATCATATAATTATATAGTTTATTCTGAAAAGATCACCTAAAAAATTAACTATTATAATCCATCAATTTATTCTGGTAATATCCTAATCTCAAATTAATTACTAAATTGACCGAGTAATGCTAATTTGATGTATCGAAGTCAATTGATGCTTGATGACTCATAGAAAGTGATCTCTCATACAAGTCACCTCATCAATCCATCAAGTATATGTTACCCTTGAAAATATTCAAGATCAAATTTAGTAGTAATTAGGTCTTGTTATCAAGTACTTTTAGTATTAAAAAATCTCGAATGTAATTGAATTGAATAAAAATCAACTAATCAGAGTCAATTGAGTTCTAATATGTAAGTGATGGAACTGTCAATTGGAAGAGTGAATATATAGAGGTTAGACAGGCAACTTAACGACCTGACAGACCTCTACATAGGTCAAAAATATTATTAACTTAACTCTAAAAGTTAAAACTTCACTTTTAATTATTTTAGTTATGAACTCACTCATATGGTCTATAATCTAGGATCATCACTTTCACATTTGTACCACTCCTCTCCCACTCTGTCTTTTTATAATGAAGAGTCGAAGAGCTGCTAAAATCTTAGTGAAATAGATTCCAATTTTCTGCATCTTTTGTTTTGTCCTTAGAATTCTCTTCTTTAATAGGTCTTTTTTTCATGGATTAGGTGTTTTTTTCTCTTGAATTTAGTTTCTAGCTTAGATCATATTTTCTTGGTAGGGCATGGAATCCACCTAAATCCAATGCTAGTTATTGCCAGTATCAATATGAATAAGAATTGCAACTCATATCTAAAGATTTCACTATTAAAATGGTTATTTTTGTTAAAATAATTTTATAAAAAATATCTATTTGTTTAAATTTTTCAATTTTTAAAGTATTTTTTTTATTTTAAAAGCAATTGCATGATGCAGATATAATGGAAGAAGTACTTAAAATACATGACGCAATTTGGTGAATTGATAATCATAAATAATTAAAGTTGAAGTTTTAATTTTAAGCCAACAATATTTTTTATCTATATGGAGATGTCAAGTCGTTAGAGAAATCAAACCATCATAGTGATCAATTCTCTATCACCCAAAAATATATTTGAAACAAAAAATTAAATTTGTGTTTAATTAAAAAAAAATATAAAAACAATTAGTTAGATTTGTTAAAAAATGAAAGATTTTTAGGTAAATAGGCCTTTGTAGAAATGAGCAAAACTAACTATGCTTGAACAATGGCCCGACCCCCTTCTATATATATAACATTGTTTCCCACTTTAGCCACCCCAAAGTCTCTACATCTCCAATTTCATTTCTTGAATCCCTATCATTCAGAACCATTTATTGTCAAATCCAACCTACACAATTGCTTTTACCAACACAAAAACGAAGGTGAAAAATATTCATTGCTATGGCTTCAAGTTCATCTTGGTGTGAAGTGTTGGGGATCCCAATGAGTGCAAGTTGCCATGAAATAAAGACAGTGCATCGGAGACTAGCAAAAACTTGCCATCCTGATGTTGTCTCCACAAATCAGAAGGAAATGTCAGCCAATGAGTTCATAAAAATCCATACAGCATATTCTACCTTATCTGACCCTGATAAACGAGCAAACTATGACAGGGATCTTCATAGCCATCGCCGGCCTTTTGGGTCCTAGTCTGTTAACTCTGCAACAATGGCAGCAGCTTCTGGTTTTGCTGGGAGAAGTAGGAACTGGGAAACTGATCAGTGTTGGTAGTTAGTTAATATTAATAATTCGTTATTTGGTTTTTGTTCCCAGTGTGAGATTAAGAATGTTAATGTTGTTGTCAATTATGATTCTCTACTTTGAATATTCCGTAAGATTTTCCTTTTAGAAGAAATACGGAGCAAAAAAGAAGAGGGCAGAAGTGACGCTGTGGGAGATGAGTTAGTTTTTGCTTTACTAGAAATGTACTTTTTCCTGTCATTAATGAACCTTTTTTTTTACATTATGCCAAGCAAATAATTTTCTTTTGCAGTATTAGATCAATTGTAGCATATGAGATAAAGTTCCCCATTTTCAGTTAGTAACTTGTTATTCTCAGAGCAATAATTCATAGTGTTAAAGCTAAATTTGTATTAATTTTTCTATTAACAAAATTGTAAATCAATCATCTCAATTATGTGCCATATAGAAAGAAAATTATAAGATGAATATATGATCATAAAAAGGCATATGAACATCTAAATACGCATAACAATGATAATTATAATGTATTTTTATCTATTCATTGTGTTTTCCCTAAAACTCACCCCACCACATCAACACATTAGTTGTTTTATAGCCTTGGGATTTGTTAGAAGACTATCAGTGGTTACTTTCATCATAAGCACCATTACTATCCTTTATGGCCATTATTGTGTCTTAAACTTGTTGTTATTACATACTTAAGAGATTCTAAAAATGTATAATGTGATGAGCATTTATAGTTGTAATAATCATTTTAAAGTTTTGTAAATATGATATTTCCTAATTGTCTCTACATGATTACTTAAGCATGATTTTATATCTAAGATAAGTATGATGAATTATGAGCCCGGTTATAAGATGTCATTGATAAGATAGTTACATGACTTTCTCCTTATTATTGCATAGAAAATTATGTTGTGTTTTGAAGAAAATGTTAAGGAAAGATGGATGATATAGAAATCTTCCTACCACTCATAATATCATTGTCATAATAAGTCAAGGCTCTTAGATGTATGGTGTTGTTTCTAATGATGTATAAGGTTCTCGCTTAGTGTTTAATTGAGTCTTAAGCTTATGGTAAGACAATGGTGACATTTTTTCAAGTGACACTTTCTCCCTATCTATTTTTCGTGGTTTAATGAATACTTAAGGTTGAGTTTAAAGAAATGATGATAAGTTTAGCATGTTTAGTTATGAGTCTCTTAGAGTTACTCCATTAGATACTCCTTTGAGCAGTTTAAGATTAAGTTGAGGATATTTTATAATGTTTTAGAGGCTTAGATGAATTTATGCTAGTCAGGCTTGCTTTTGGTTACACTGGCCTTATATTAACGATTTTCTAAACTCTAGTCTAGCCCATTTTTCACTACCTTTAATTTTGAGTTGTGACATTTTGCTATTGATTTAATATTAATTACTTATACTAAAATTCATGTAATTTACTTTAAAACTCTATCCAATTGTTATCGTCATTACTTGAACAAATATTGCAACAAATAAATCATTAATGAACTTAAGATGATGATGATGTGATAATTATTTACTAAACTGTACAAGTTATCTTATCTTTATAAAAGCCTCAAACTATCACTTTTATGATAAACAGTTCTTCATTTATGAGATATGAAGTTATATGATATTGTCAATTGATGGAAAGACATATATAAAACCTATAATTCCTTTATTGAAGAATAGAATGAACAGTTTAATAACTCCTTAACCTCTGTGATAAGAATGTATAAAAAGGCTCACTCCATATTTAATTTCATTTATTCCTTTAGGTGTAGCTTGATGTAACCTCTAAATAAAGATAATTTTAATGAGTCAAATTTATTTCTTTGATGGATTGATTATATAAAGAACTTTATTTCATGTAATTATTATAATATAAAGTTTTCATGATAAAGAAGATATGTACTTAAATATGAATGAATAAATAAAGAAAATCATTTAAGCTGAGGTTGCTATGATAGCCATATTGCTAAGGTAATAACATATGCCCTAAACCTTAATTTTTTAACCTATTTTTTAGAGAGAGCACGATTTATTAATCCTTTACCAGGGATTTAGATATCACACTCATCAAGAGATGTCTTAGAAATCCCAATGGTAGCCCCATAATTCTCCAATCAAGCTTAATAGCATGCTCATACACCCCTTAGGTCTAGAAAACTTAATGGACAACAATGTCAAAGTGTGGTACGCTCACAACTACTAATTGTTTGATAAGCAGCTTGCTTTCATATGCTCCATGAGCTAAGAAGTTATTGTGACCAATTTTATAGAGTAGTGAATTGGTGGGAATATAAGTTGCTTGATGTACTAATAAGTAGAATAAGAAATAGGTATTGATATGAGTTGTAAAGTAATTGAGCATGAACTTAATTCTTCCAAAGCATAAGTATCATGCTGCTAATAAAAGATAGAACATAGTAAATCATTACAAAAGGTACTGACTTAAAGAAATAAGAATGTTATGCAAGGCTTAGGTTTGATGTCATAATGAAAAATCAATCTTGAGAGATCTATATAATCCTAAAGCACATTCACATATAACCATAAGGAACTAACATAAGACCTTTATTTTCTTTGACACCAAGTATAAGGTATCTTATAAATACACCTAAAAACAAATTGCAACACCTTAATATAAAAATAATAATAATAATAATTTGCTCCACGAATTTGGATTTAAATTAGATTTACTTGGATTCCTTTATTTTTGTTGAATTCCATTTACTCCTATTTATGGTATTAAGTGTAGTTATTGATCTTAGAGTTGTGGCTTCATCCTTAACGAAATTTAATTTCTTATATTTAAGATAATTCTTTTATTATTATTGAGATGTTCGTGGGTTTATTCTTGATTTTAAGCCATTATGCATGCCTTGATCCTTTATTGGATTTCATCTTGTTAACTCTTGTTAGAGTTAATATGATGATTTATATTCTTATCTCAATCAATTTCTCTTATGTTATTCTTATTAAATACTTTTATAGTCCATATATATAATTTGAACTATTTAGATTAGATTTACAATCTATTCACTAAAGTGGTGATATTAAACAAATTTTAAGAAATATTCTATTTCTTTCAATTTATTGTTTGGGCTAAAAAGGTTATTGCTTCTGTTTTTGAGATTTATAAGGAAAGAATCTCTCTAGTGTCATTTATGGGAAAGTTGGTGTATGAGAACACAGTATAATGAGTACATTCTCTAGTTGCTAACGGTAATGGTATGGGTTCTTATGGATCTTCTAACTTTCCATCTTTTAAGGAAAGTGCTTTTATACTATATACTACTTCTAACTTTATTACTATATATTTAGACATAATCTTAGTCTTGACATTAACTCTCTTTTTATGAATGTTGTGATAATAGCTAGTGTTGATAGATAGGCAACCATCGCCCCTTCCATACCCATACTCCCTATTAATACAACATTTCACTTCCTAACTTCATTTATCAATTATTGTGGTTGCCTTAATTATTATATCTATTCTAACTATAAAGTACTACTTTACATGCTACTATTACTAGCATTAATTTGATATTTGCTTTTGCACGTACCCATAAATTTGAGTAATTTGATATTTGTTTTTGCACGTACCCATAAATTTGAGTATCTTATTCGACTTTACTCAATACTATTATTACCATTGTTTCTTTATAAATTAGTGGTTATTCTCAACTAGTAGCATATATTAAGGTCTTATCTTCCATGTATAACAATTTTCTTTCTTTTACTAGGGTTATATCTCTTATATATAGTAGCACAATCCTTGTTCTAAATAAACACAAACCTTTTATAGATAATGATATGATGGACAATCAACCAATAAGTAATACTATGGATAATTTTTAGCAACTTATTTTAGTTTAAAGCTAATATTCATTTGATCAGAATAAATGTGACATTCACATTGAACATTTCCACTTGAATGAAAATGTTAGATAAACTTGTGCCTCATATGCATCCTGTTATGTTAAGCCTTTTGGCTTTCATTAGCAGTGAATATTTCAATAGTGGATCCATGTATGTGCCAATTTTTAGGCTTTAAGATTATGAGAATGTCCATATTTTTAATAAGAATGAGCCTTTACCATAAAATTATCATCGTCAACTAATCCATCTTTGAATTCTCCTTTATAACCAACCATAGATCTTCTTAATTACCAAGCCTATCCTTCTTAAAATACTTCTCTTATAGTTGTGTCGCTAATACCTATTTACTAGTAGCCACACATATATATTTGCTAGGATACTTACCACCATATCAAGCTTATTCATGAGGCAATTGCCTTTATTTAGAATTAATACCATTAACATCCAACTTCTCAACCCAATAATCATAATGTTGTTTTAGATATGCTAAGAGCTTTGGGTAAAAAGTTCATAAACATCCTAGACCTCATTATGAAAAGCCTTACCCTAAGTGGATTGATACTATCTTTAATCTTCTAAGCTATAAGGTGTTTGATTTCACTAATTTTTTAGGAGAAGATTTTAGTAAGACCACTATTAAGCATGTTTCTTGTATAACTATTCAATGTGGTACAACAACCGGTAACTAATACTTCAAATTAAGGCTATTCTTGAACTCCTTAATAAGTACTTCTATCAATTAGTCTATGTGTGTACTTGTAATTTGGTTCATTCATGGTTAGAAATGGATACTTTCCTCTATTCCATCCTTGAGATTCATGTAGCTTATCTCTGTAGCATATAAAAATAGTTTGGAAAATCTTTTGAGAAGTATATATCCTCTGTCATTATTAAGAATAAAATGCAAAGCTCTTATGTGTGAACTATTAGATTTAACCACAACAAGACATCATAGACAAAACATCTTAAAAATCTTCAAAACTAAATATTTTACAATATAACAAATACATAAATATGATAGAAAACTTACTTAAATTCACAGTTGAATTGTTAAATGGAGCCATTGATGAGAAAAATTGATTTTTCTCTCTTCTCCCTTAATTCTTTATCACACATTTAGATGGAGTTAAGGTTATATTTTTCATTGAGAGAGAGGTCCAATTCATACATATATATATATATATACACACACACACACATTACTATTTAATATGGTATGTCCATTATGTAACCCTTAAAATAAACATACGAGATCAATTCAAACTATTTAATGAATTATTTTTGCTACCTCTTTTAATTTAATTGATTTACATTTAATGGGTTATTTCTAATCATTTTTGTCATTTAATTTTAACTGGTCCTTGCTTAATGAGTTATTTTTAATCATCTTCCTCATTTAATTTTAATTAGGCCATATTTAATGGGTTATTTCTAATATTTTCCAACTTGATTCTATTAAAATTAATATAATGTTCATTATATTCATAATAATTAATCTCTTATGATTACATCATAATAATACAATATGAAAAATTATCAAGTGTGAGTTATGGCAATGATGTCATATTTCTCATAACACTTCCTTCTATGTACTGCAACACTTATAATCCATCATACTATACTCATAACTGAAAATAATTCATAATGATCCACTATAATGATTTTTCTATTTGACTTAAAATACATTATGTGTACACAAACATTAAAAAATAGAAAATGGATTATGCATATTAGAAACAAATGATCGATCTTAGAGTGTCATTATATAATCAATCATCATAATCATCATTACAGACAAGACCCATCCTTAGAACATGTTCTTTAAATAATTTTTATTATAAGCCTTTTATTTAAAGGGTCTGCAATCATAAGTTCAATATTGATATGCTAAATAAACATTTTTGTTTATAGATCTCCTTTTTAATGACAAAAATACTTTAATTCTATATGTTTAACTCCTTTCAAATTTTTATCATTTTTAGAGAAGAACATTGCTACAAAAATATCACAATAAATTTTTAGTGTCTTGATAATGGTGTTGACAACCTCAAGTTCTAAAATTAAATTCTACATCCATAATGCATGAATTTTTATTTCAGAGTATACCATAAACTTTGTGTGTGTGTATTTCCATGATATTGCTACCTTTGCTAACAAAAACAGATAGCCAAATGTTGACTTTCTACTATCAAGGCATCTAGAAAAAATTTGAATCTGAATATCCAATTACTTTTAATTCATTGGATCTCTTATATGTAAGCATGTAATTTTTTTTTTGCTCCTTTTAGTTACCTCAATACCTTTTTCACATTTTTTTAATGATAAACTCTAAGAATACTTTGATACATGCCTAACATTTCAACTGCGAAACTATTGTTTAGTCTAATATAAGTACATTAAACATCTAACAATAAATAATAAAAACATATGGAATTGATTTCATTTCTTTACGTTCCATATTATTCTTTAGACATTGCATAAAACTAAATTTATAACCTTTTTGTATAGAAACAACCCCTAAGTGAACATTTATTTATATTGAATTTGTTAAGAACTTTTTTGAAATAAGCTTTTTAAGACAATCTTAAAAAATTTTTGTGATTTATTACAAAAAATTTCTATTCTAATCACGCAGGATGCCTCTCCCATATCTTTCATTTCAAAGTTCTTTACAAGAAATACTATAGTCTCATGCATTATACTCAAATCATTAGTAGCAATCAAGATGTCATCAACATATAAAACCAAAAAAATAAAATTACTCCTACTAATATTTTGGTGTATGCATCTATGAACTATATTTTCTTTAAAACAAAAAGATGTAATAATGGTATTCAACTTAATATATCATTGTCATGAAGCTTGTTTAAGTCCATGCATTGACTTCTTAAGTTTACACACCATTTGACTCTTTCTTTTCATGAAAAAACCCTCAAGATGATCCATGTAAACCTCATCCTCTAAATCTCTAATCAAAAGGGTTGTCTTCATATCTATTTGATGTAACTCTAAATCATAATAAGTTATCATTGTCATAGTTACTCTTATTGAATCTTTCTTAGAGATTTAAGAAAACATCTCCTTATAATTAACGCCATCTTTTTAGCATAACCCATAGCAACAAGTTTAGCTTTATATCTTTTAACATTGCCTTTAGAGTCATACTTAATCTTAAAGACCCATTTACACCTAACTCTTTTACAATTTTCTAGCATTTCAACAAGATCCCATACATTATTTTTTTAGGTTTTGTATAAAAAGCATAGAAGAAAAAATAAAAATTCTAAACATACAAAACCCACCAAGGATCCATGTTTTTTTAATTAGATTGACGAAAAGGATGTGAAATCTTACAAATTCAAGTAAAAGAAGTGAGATTATTGGAAGACAAAGAGAAGGTTTACACTAATAACATTCTACCTCAAGCTTTGATTCAAATTTATATGTTACCAAACAATGAACATCCTCTATAAGTATCGACATGAACAAGCTATCTCCAAAATGAATAGTGTTAACACTAAGGTTTTTCATTCTTTCTAAATCATTTTTTAAAAATGTGAATATTCTCTCACTTTAGAAAACCCTAAATACACACACACACATACTCAAACATATATATCTTAACTATTAAGATATGTATGCCAACTTAATATCTTAAAAGATACAAATAAGATAATATTATCTTTGGTTTTAATTTTTAAAATAAAATAGATATCTAAATATTTAAGATAATATCTCTAATTATCTTCTCTATAGAAAGTAATAAAACAATTTCCCTTTTAGGCCTATTCTAAGTATGCAATCTTATAGATTCACATAATGTTAGTAATGGCCCAAAACCTATTTTTGGCCCATAATTAATAAGTAATCTCCAACAAAATATTATGACTGCTAAAATTATATGAAAGTCATTAATCTAACCTAACCTATCTTACAAATAGTATTATAATACTTTTGTCACATTATATCTCTATTAAACATAAGGCATGAATCATGTCATCCTCGTATAGTTTAATTATTTCTTAATCTTCAAGTAGACTAATGTAAAATGATGTTGATAATCTTTAGCAATTTATTTTTGTATGACCATGTAATCTCTTTAGTCTAACTTATCGAGGAGCCCAAATATATATTTCTTATAAATACATGAGGGATAAATTCTTTGTCAATCACTCATATTTCTCTATATGATTTAATCCGTGTCCAATGTTAATTTGTATGACCATCCCATTAAAGATAATGTTAGACTACATCAAAACATAAAGTTCATCATATGTTAGAATCCATGGTGATTTCATGTTAGAGAATTAAGTTAATACTATTGTATGAGAATTAATTATAATTGTTTATCAATATAGTGTTCTCATAATGGGTCAGTCCAATAGAATATTTTTTAAATATATATCTATGTGTTTGACTTAATATCTCATATCCATGACAGGTAAATATAGTCATCAATCAAAACACATACTAGTCTTCATTTATTATTATCCCAATAATAATGACCAATTAGTGACAATTTAAAATATAATTCTCTACACTTAAAAGTTTTACTATCAAGTCACATACTTGATGTCCTTAAGCAGAATTAACTATTCATGAAATTTATCATTTAGCCATAAACACAATATAATAGAAATAATTACGAATGCAACCATGACATTAAAAAAAATATATATCCCTTAAAAAATTTGGCCTAATGCACTTAATTAACATGTTTTTCTTCATGGATTCAACCCATCTTCCATAACATTAATCCATTTATCCGATTCGACACTTTATATGCCTTGTAAATATGAAACTAGATCTTTATTAATTTTAATATCAAAATTTGATTCTTACAAATATATCACATAATCATTTGAAATAGTCAATCTCCTTACTATTGGAGATGTCTTAAATGTTATCTTTGTGGTTCATTTGCATCTGTCATATGTGAATTAGTTGCTTGATGGGACTATCCTTCATTCAAATATTATTCAGTGTTATCAATATGTTGTTCAACATCTCGAACAATATTCGACAAAGTAATAATAAAGGAACATTCATATGTGAAGGAATGTTTGCAATAATTTCCTTTATCTCCATATCATATCGTTCATCACTCCTAGTAACATCATCTTTCTCAATAAATTTGACATTTTTGATTTCAATATTTCTCGGACTATGCTTTGGACGATAAAACATATACCCTTTAGATTTCTCTGGGTAACCAATAAAGTAACTACTAATACATTGTGAATCTAATTTACAATGATTTCCTTTATGTCTCCATATCATGTTGTTCATCACTCCTAGTAACATCACCATTCTCAATAAATTTTGCAGTTTCAATTTGAATAATTCTCAGATTATGCTTTAGACAATAAAACATGTACCTTTTATATTTCTCTGGGTAACCAATAAAGTAACCACTAATAGTTTGAGAATCTAATTTTAATTCATGTGGATTAGAAATTCTCACTTCCGCTAGGCAATCTTAAACGTGAAAGTGTCATAAGTTAGGTTTCCTTCATGTCCATAATTCAAAGGACTATTTTGAACTACCTTACTGAGAACTTTATTTAATACATATGTCATCATTTTATATGCATACATCCACATGATTTTAGTAGAGAGGAGTTACTCATCATGCCCTTAACCATATCCATTAAAGTCTGATTACACATTTCTGCTACATTATTTTATTAAGGCATACCTAGTATTGTATACTGTGCACATATGCTATGATTTTCAAGGAATTTTGTAAATAGACTAGAACATTGCCTAGACTCATCATATTTCCCATAATATTCACCACCTTTGATAAATCTTTTAATTCTCACCTTTATATCTATTTGTTTTTCAACCTTCTTTATAACATTTACTAATTGAGATTTTTCAAAAAGCAAATAGATGTAACTATAACGTGAAAAAATCATCAATAAAAGTGATAAAATACCTTTCTCTGTTAATAGTTAGAGTGTCAAAGGATCCTCAAATATCAATGTGTATTATTTTAAGAAGTTAGGCACTTCTTATGGTTGCTTCTCTTGGTATGTTTAGTTTGCTTATCCATAAGACAATCCACACAAAATTCAAAATCAGTAAAATCTAAATTTAGAAGAACTTCATTATTTACTAATCTTTGTAACATTTCACTAGATATGTGACCTAAATGCTTACTCCATAAGTAAGCAAAATTTTCATTCATCATGCCACCTTTAAGTCTAATATTGTTATTCATAGTAAGCAAGGATTCAACAAAAATATTATCAAATTTCAATTTGTGTAAACTATCAATAAGAAATAGGAATCAATAAATGTAGAATTCTCATACAAATTAAAACTACTATATCCAAATTGGCAGCCATAAACATCTAATTTGGAAACTAAAATAAGGCTTATAATGATTAAAAATACTTAAATAATCTCAGATAGGTTCATACAATAACCAATATTCAAAACCAAATGATAAGACTTTATGCCTTCAATTGGTGCCTTCATGTAATTTCCCATAAATAGAAAATAACTTGCTAGGGTTATGGTTCAGATGGTAAGGAATCTCTGCATTGTATTAGACACATGAGGAGTAACACTAGAATCGAGCCACTTAGTATTATTAGGAACTTCAAGTAACTTTGATTTGAAATTTATAGAAGCATAATGAAAGGTGCCTTTCTTTTTTAACCAAGGTTAATTATTCAAATAATATTTTTGATAGTGTCCTTCTTTCTTATAGAAATGGCATCTATCAATCTTTCGTTCCTTCCATTCTACTTGAGAAGTATTCACATGTCTTTTTTTTTTCTTTTACTTGTTGGCTTTCACTTTCATTCCTTTTCTAGCTTCTTGTCCTATAAGGTTGACAATGTGGATCCCTTCATTCTTTAATCTTATTTCCTCCTGAACAAGCCTACAGGCCCCGCTTATCCTTTATAATGTTATAATTAATTTGAAAAGGCACATATCCAAGATTAAATGATATTAAGATAAATTGCAATAAGAAGCCACTACCATTCCTAAAAACCTCACTCTTATTGCAATGTTAGTCATCTTAATGATATGTGCTTGCATACTTTTTGCCCCATTTTATTTCATGAGCATGAGTTTTTCCATTAATGTACCAATAAGAGATTTGTCCATATAACAAAAATGTTCTCTCACAAATGTAAGAAATTCTTTAGCATTTTCAATTTGTGGAATGGTATAATTAATGTTATTAGCAATCATCATTCGCAAAAATTTTAAGCATAATCTATTATTGCAATTCCATGCCTTAAAGTACAACTTCTCAATCTCACTACTTAAATCAGTAATAATAGCAAATTTATCTTCTAATAAGGCTAAGTTGAGATCCATTAAATCTAAGCTAAGTTGAGATCCATTAAATCTAAGTGGAAATCTCATGTCATTCAGAGAAATTTATATCATTAAATACAATAACGGATAATGCATGCGAATGAATTGCAATAGCTACAAAAACAATACAATGCTCACAATTAATACATATTCAATAACATAATAAAGTACAAAGTAGTTCTCCATTTGATGAATACTACAATATACTTTCTATTATAAATACCATGTATACAAACTTAATTGGTAATTATCACATCTTAGTTAATCACATTTAATATAATTAGATAATCAAATATATTCAATCAAAATATAATAAAATACCCTAATAATGTTCAACAACCATAGAATAATAATTTGTCTTTGAGTAAATTCTTAAGTTACAACAATTGCCAAAACTTGATTTATCAACATTTATAGTATTTCATCAATAATATGAATTAACGATTGTATTTGTACATATAATAAAATATTCTAATTTAAGTCACTTTGACAAGTATAAACTATAACAATAATTATACACATTAGAAAACATTCTAGTATAAATCACTTTGGTAACTATAAACCATAGCAATAATTGCATGTATTTATTCATAATATAATACAATAAAATATAAAACTATAATAACAAAATTCTATTGTGATTAAACAAAAATAATTATGAACAATATAAATTAAAGCATTTGAATAATTCAAGCTTCAAATAGTGAAGTACAGTTGTGCATCTGAAGTATAATTTTGTCATAAACTATAGACAATTGTGTGGATAAGCATACACAGTCATGTCATATGCACACTAATAAAAATTAAAAAAAATAATAATCTTTAATTTTAAAATAGAATGTGCATAAATCTTTAAACCACAATGTGGAATTACATTCATTGATATTATGATTAGAGTTGTATTAAACCTTAAATCCATTAAACAATTATTAATATACAAGGAATTTCATTAACCCATAAATCCATTAAATAACATAATATTACAATCAATCACTCAACACAAATATTTTTTTAAAAAAAATATACTTATAATTAACATTGTATCCTTGAAGGTTTAGGATAATTAACATTGTATCCTTGAAGGTTTAGGCTTTATATATTCCTTAAACACATATATAAAAATCTGAAATATAAAATCATAAATCAAGTGAATTCTATTGATTATACATAGAAAATACTTAGTTTTTCAATAGATATTTAGTACCACTTGTTAGATTTAATCACAATAAGACATTATAAATAAAACCCTTTACAAATCGTCAAAACTGAATATTTTATAATGCAACAAATATATAAATATGATAAAAAAAAATTACTTAAATTGGCAGTTGAATTGATAGATGAAGCCATTGATGAGAAAATTTAATTTCTCTCTCTTGTCCTTTAATTCTTTATCACACCCTTAGATGGAGTTAAGGTTAACGGGAAAATAGTATTTTTTAAAAAAATTGTAAGAAACAAAATGTGGAGGAAACATGTAAATGAAAGAAAAATATAGGGATATATTTATAAATATTTTTTCTTACATAAATATTTTATAGTAAATATTAAAGCAACTAAGGATGAAATCATACAAAAAATAATATTAAAAATAGTTAAATTAATCAATATTAATTATAAAAATAAATGAGATGATAATAATTAATTAAATATTTAAAATATTAATTTTCTATAAGTTTCATAACCAAAATTAATAGTAGAATGAAAATGCGTTTGTAAAATGGAAACACATTTCTTAATTTTTTTTAAAATTGCAGAAACGTATCTGAAATATTTCAACCAAGTTTCAATGACTTTTCTAGAATGAAATATTTACAAAATAAAGAAATATATCTTTTCAAGAGTTTTCGTGTATCATAGGTTGTCATCTTCCCTCTTTTGAATGTCAATGTACCAACCATGCGAAGTGTATTGTTTTGGATTTAGTTAATTTAATTATATTATCTTTTAGATAAATTCATATTAAATATTTTACAGATATATTGAGTTGGATTATCAAATTAAAGAATAAAAATATTAAAATCAGTTATGAGTTTTTTCAAATTTTGAATTAGATCAAATTATTTTACATAAAAATTATTCTAATTTTTAAATAGATTTTAAATATTTTAATAATTTAAACCAGATTATGTCAATTTAGATTGATCTACAAGACAAATTAGAATTAAATCAAATTTGATTTGTAAATTGTTGAATTAATTAGAGTTAAAATCATTTTAAAATTTTTTTGAATCGAATTAGACTCAAATCACTTTTTTTAAGAGAGTTCATATTGATTTTTTGAATCGAATCAATATGCTATTAACTTTGTTGTGAATGCTAAATATGTGAAATTAAAAACTAACTTAAGCATTCAATATACGAACAAGATTTAAATTTTAATATCCTATACTATAAAATTAATATTACATCATTAATTTACTAACTTTATGAGTGAATATATTCCCAAAAAAGATAATGAATTAAAAGTTATATCATTAAATTCCTGCATCAAGATTATGTTTTTACCTTCTACCCTAAATTAGGGAGTATTTTAATTAATTTTTTTTTCTATTTGCTTTGTAAAAAAAAAAAAAAAACCAATTCACGTCCTAAGAATATCTCACGTAAAAATGAAAGGTGGTATGCCAACATAACTTTTGGAGAAAAACACGGTTGACCAGTACAAACACTATCCTCTTTTCTCTCTCTTTCTCCCTCATTCCCTCTCTCCAGCAAACTTCAGCGGCGGCGCCAACTTCCGCCACCTCAACTACCATTATCCTCTCCTCCACCTTCCCCTCCTTCAAGCAGAATTACGAGAGGCAAAGACCAACAACTTTTAAGACTTTTTTTTTTTTTTTTGCGAACGCTTGAAAAGAGGATCGAGAAACGCATAATTCAACATTTACACCCAAACCCATCTTTTTTGCTTTCTTTATTCTTGATATAAACCTATTTTCCCCCTCATCGGAACTGTTTTGATCATACAATCTTAGCATTCTTGTCCGCTTTGGCCATGGCGGACATCGTGAAAGAGATCCTGGCAAGGCCAATACAATTAGCAGACCAAGTGGCAAAATCAGTAGATGAGGCACAATCTTTCAAGCAGGAGTGTTTAGAGCTGAAAGCTAAGACAGAAAAGCTCGCCACGCTTCTGCGCCAAGCGGCCCGTGCAAGCAACGACCTATATGAACGACCAACGAGACGAATCATTGATGACACAGAGCAAGTCCTAGATAAAGCTCTTGTTCTCGTCATCAAATGCCGCGCCACTGGTCTCATGAAACGTATGTTCACCATCATCCCGTCGGGTGCATTTCGAAAAACAACAATGCAGCTGGAGAATTCAATAGGAGATGTTTCATGGCTTTTGCGCGTCTCAGCTTCTGCAGATGATCGCGACGATGAGTATTTAGGCCTGCCTCCTATTGCTGCCAATGAACCAATTCTGTGTCTTATATGGGAACAAGTTGCTATTCTTTATACAGGGTCG